>JABUQX010069949.1:0-12500 GCA_015478945.1 Trachelipus rathkii | reverse complement strand
TTTAATAATTATATAATATATATATATATATTTATTATATATATATAAATAATATATAAATAATATATTATATTATATATAATATATATATTAACTAAATATATATTAAATTATATATATATAATATATATATATATCTTTCTTTCTTTCACTTCCTCTTTTCCCAATATCTTTAAGTTTCTTAACTAAGATTGTAAAAAAAAGCAGTAGGAAACATACAAACCTCTAAATTAAAGCCCACCTTACTTTTTTCCCCTTGTTTACAAATTAATATTACACTCATCAAAACAGATCACCCTAGAATAATTTTACTCGTACGACCTCACATGGTAAATCGTCATGTAATTTATTCCTTCCATTGCCACAACATACTCCCATAAAAAAGCCTCATTCTCTCCTATCACCACTTATTCTCCTTTCAACCACATTTTCTCCTCAGTACATCTTTACCTGAACAATCCACTTCTCTTCTTCTCCCATCCATCTTCCATCACACTACCACTATACCGATTCTTAACCAACCTACATCATTCCCTTCCACATTACAAACCATTCAATCTTTCATATATTCTCTCTTACCTCTTTCTTCACATCCATATACTCTCTAATACTCTTCATTCTCTTCGTCTTTGCAGAGCCACCACTTATAATCCTAACGCCCGTAATAAACCCACTTCATCTTTGAAACTAACTCACTTCAACATCTCAATTCTCATGAAGTTTTTAACTACTTACCTTCAAATTGATCCGGATCTCCACTTTTTCAGCAAGTAACACCTAAAAGCAACACCCAAATTTTTTTCCTACACCCATCAAATCCTTTAAATCATCAAATAAGTTCTCCGTTCTGCTACCTTTTCATCCTTCATCCCTTACTTTTACCTCAACTTCTCACTTACAACTCGATAAGATACATATTTCGAAGCATTCTCATTGACCTTAATGTCCACACATATCTTCTCTCCTGAAATCTTACCACTCATTCAGACGATAAGTTATTTTCTTCGTCTCATTTTTCATTTTTATTCTTCTTCCTGTTTCAGGACTTCCAGCCCATATAATACCTACTCTCCTCCTTAATGAAACGCATTCATCTTTACAATCTCACTCCTAATCACCAGATTCTCATGAATTTTTTTTTTGTAGCACGTCACCTTTAACCCCTTCAAATTTTTTACTCACATTATTACCATATTGCATGTATTAAACTAACCAAAAACCCTCAATTATTTGAACAACGCACAAATACCTTACAACATTTCAAATACTTTTCTTCTTCTTCTCAATCTTTTTCTCCTTGCTCCTGTACTGAATCACTTCTGCAGTCTACAACTTCCATAATGGTACAAATTTCATAACTTCTCATACATTAATTCCACACTACTCTCACTTACATCTGACCCACATGTCATTCATGCCTATGACTGATTGTCCTCATTCATGTTTATCTGTGTCTTCAACTGCTACACTAAACTATACACCTCCTTAAGAACTGCACTTCATCGTTACAACTCATCACTTTAAACTCATATTCTCAATTATTTTTATATGTACTACCCTTCAATTTTTCCATCATTAATCACTGTTGTTCACAACGAAACCAAAAACCACTCAAATTTATATCCGTTAACACCCATCAATCACTTAACATATCAATTAAGTTCTTCTGCTCCCTTCTTCTCATCCTCCCTATATTTCATCTCCTTCATCTTACCAACGTCCATAAATACATATTCCTAACCTCTCATTTCTTTAATATCTCACACCTATGCTCAACCTTTCTTCTTTTAATTTCAGCACTTCATAAAAAATTTATTGTGTTCTGTAAACATTTTTATCCTTTCTTTCATTCCGTTTCTTATTTTATAAATATGATTCCTCTAATTCTATGAACCTTTTTCCCTGTTTCTTTCACTCAACATATTTTTCTTATTGTATTATCAACCAAAATATTAACATGGGTAGGAAAACCAAAAAAATTCTCCACGCTACCCCCCCGAATGAATTTTTTTTTCACAAACAAAAAAAAAACCATAAAGAAAAAAAAAAAAAAAATCTTACTCTGCCAAAAATTCTCAGTACAATAAAATCCAATATATATTACTAATAAATCCGACCACACAATACGTAATCCTTTTCATCCCACATTTTAATGTACACCACATTCGCCATTCACTAACTTCCTATAACACTCTCAATCCCTCCATCCAACCATATAACTAATGAAATTTTAGACGACACAATTACATAATTTACTTAAGAATTTAAATATCTTTAATATTTAAATCAGTATAATTAATACTGAAACAATAACTTTAAAACCTACTTTATTCCCATTCTCTATCAATCCTCACTAACTCTCTTCAATTCCCAACACACATAACATTCTGCAAATATTAGTTACACCCAACTCAACTCAGTTCCACCACTCTAACACCATGTTCTGCACCCACCTCAAAGTTCTTCATAACCCATCAATAAAATTGGTTAAGTAAATAAGACATAAACAACCCCTTCTTACCTCCTGTTCTATTAAATTCTAAATCAAATCACATGTTCACCAGTATTCTTCACACACTCTTCACTATTCTTCATACAACTTTTTATTCATAAAGTCCTACACCAACACCATATATATAACCGCCATAACGCTTCCCGATTAACTCTTATCAACCTGGGTTTTCATCCATAAAACGCTAAAGTATACATTTATCTTCTTCTCCCTCATTTCTCAATCATTTTTTCAATGTAATTTAATCAAACACATCCTCTACCACTCTTAAACTCACCTTTTCTTTCACCATCATTCCACATCTACACCTTCGTACAAAATCACAATACCTCTACAACCTCAATAAACTTATTCCCTATTTAAATGTTACATTTCCCTGTTTTCCTTATCCGCTATAACAATTTACTACTTCTCAAGCTCCATCCTTACTTACCTTCAAACTCTTATGACACACTCAATCCAATCAGCACCCTTGGCCTCGCTCCTGTATCATTACTATAATTTTACATCTATACTGTCAGATACCATCTTCAACTCTCCCTAACCATATACTCCTCCTTACTAAACATCCCCAAAATACTATTCCTCTTGCAACCATTCTGAAGAGATTACAAAATTAAATTTCATAATTACTTTTAAATTTGCAGATTCAGTTTGTTCCACCTCCCTCATCCATTCATCATTACACATACCATCCTATTCATTATCTAAGTTTAATTCCTATCCATTCGAACTCTTTCCGTTCTTCCAGAATCTTCCTATTTCTTTACTCCTCATTCATCTCTCAAACTTTCATTACCTCTTTTCTCCTACTTATGCCCTTCTTAATTATCTTTTCCCACTCCAACTAATTCCAATCATCTTTCTTTTGAATCTATCATTTCTTATTACATTTAACACCATTTTTTTACTATACCTCTTCAACTCTCATTCCATAATTCCTTTTAAATTCTCACCTTCCACTTACACATCCCCACACTCCTTTCACACAAAAATTCTCCTCATATTGCCCCAATTTCCTCCATTACACTCACATTTCACATGATAATTAAACCTTCATCTTATCTTATTATATTCAAAATTGCTTATACACTAATTTTACTCTCTCTTATCACCTTCTCTCCATCCAAGTCCCAACTAACTTAATTTTACATAAACAACATAATGATCCGATAACCCATTCCTAAACCCTAACTATTTAACTAACACATACTCAACATTCTCTCCCAACTAATCATCATAACTTTACTCGATAACATCTCTACTACACAATCTAGTAACTATGGACTCTTTTTTTAAAAGCCTCTGACGGTAAATGGTCCTTCACATAATCAATCACTCACATTCCATATATATATAATTATATATTATAATATATATATAATATTATATAATAATATATATATATATATATTAATAATATACATTAAAATAATATATTTATATATATATATTATATATAAATAATATAATATATATATAATATAATATATATATAATATATAGATTAAATATTTATATATATATATAATACTATAATATATAAATAATATATAATATATAATATATATATTATATATTAATAATTATTATTATATATAATAGTTTCTTTCTTTATATACCTTTTTTTTTATCCAGATTTTTGTAAAAACAAGCACTTTAAAGAAAATATAGAAGTATACATGCTTGGAATTATTCAATTAATTATTAACTTTCACAGTACATAGAAATCCACCCTAGAGCTTTCATTCCTCATTTACTTACTATTTTAAACGTCATTTAATGTTCATCCCTCCATTCCAACAACCATACCCCCATACAAACCCACATCCTCATCATGGCACCTTATTCTCCTCGCACTCCACATTTTCTCTTCAACTCGTTCACCTCACTCAATCACTCTTTCTCTCCCCACGTTTCCAACAAACCTCCACGATACTCCTAACAAACGACTATCTCATCCACAGACAGACCATCTCACATACTTTCATTTGTAATCTCTCATTTACCCATTTCTACACACCACACAACCTAATACATTCTCATTTATTCATTCTCTCACCAACATGCCCTGAAGTAATAAACACATTATTAAAAATATTAAATCCTATACTCTATTCCACCATACTCAACCAACATTACTACATCTGTGAACGCGCTGCATGAGGGGTATATTTCCTTTACATCAAATTTAATTCAACCAGCAACCTTCCTTTCCATCACCAACTTTCTTACTAATCTGCACATCCTCCTTCTCAATCCAAACACATACCCTAAATATTAAACTCCTACATTTCTACATCTAACATACATTACACTGTTATCGTCTCACTCACAACGCTAACCTTACTCTTATCTACATCAAACCCCTTTTACATACCTTCCAAATCCAATGCCCTCAAACTCCTTCAATTCTTCCCATCCAGAACCATCATCCGATAACATGTATCAACCTCACTCCTCTCATTCCATTCATTAACACCATTCCTTCCATACCACCTCTTATCTTTTATACCCCATAACAAATTATAAACCAAGAGACTATACAACGCCTCACTCCACTATTCTAAAGCAATCACATTTACACATTTATTTACCACCTTCACTATATTCATAACATACTTTTATTCATCAAACTACACCTACACATATCACGATAACGACAAAACTCCTATTAACTTATATACTTTTTAAATCATAAAACATAAATACATTTTTTCTTCTCCTCTTCTCATCATTTTTTTAATAAATTGTCACACATCTCTATCACTCCTAATCCCTTTTTCTCACAATCAGTCTCAGTCACTCGACCTCTTTCGAACAAAATACAGCATATCTTCTAACAACACTCAAATATATCCCTATGAATTTTCTACATTCATCGTTACTTGCACTATTTTCCGAACATTACTATCCTCCTCCTCCAACTAAAATCAAAAAGATCATGAATCTTCCCCAATCCAATCAAATCACACTCTGTCTTCCTTTACATTTACTTAATTATTATACCCTCAGATCCATCTTCAACTTGCCACTCTACCCTTACTTCATCCTACAAATCTCCCAATACCTATCTTTCCAATCAAATCACACAACATCCAACACACATATTATTTTAATATTAATCATAGCTTTCCACTCCTCACATCCGATTTATATTTACAAAAGCACATCTATTCATATATAATTAATCCCCTTATGCTCATCTTAACTCCGCTTTCTTCCATAAAGCTCTAAATCCCGTATCACATATTCATCTCCCCAAACTCATACCTTTTTTCTCCTACTATCACCTTTATATTTTTTTTCTCTTTATCATTTAACCTCTCTTCTTTTAAACTTCATCTTGCTTTAGTAATAACAGATTCTTTTTACCTTAACCTCTTTCATACTTTTTCATTCCAATTCCTTAAATCTACTTCTAGTACACATCACACAATTCTTCCCTATAAAATTCTCCTTCACTGTGCTAATTTAAGATCCCTTCCCAAGAATATTCTACTTATCTCTCTTACATACTTCTTATTTTTTTCACTTAACTCTCATCTTAATTTACCTACTTCCTTTCGTATCACTACTGTTCTACCATAATAATAATATAACAATATAATTTCTAAACATCTAAACCCACTTATTTTAAACATCCACACAATCTTAAATCTCTTTCACAAAAAAATCAATTTCATACTTTTATCTATACCATTTCTACGTACATCCAAACTCTATTATACTATATCCTTTTTACATTAATATCTTACACACATACTCTCTCTTCACAGAAAAATCAATCCCTTCCTACCATTCTCATTTCCTCACTCCCAAACACCTTTACCCTTTATCACTACCATTAAGTCGCCCAAAACAATCAATCTTTAACGGCTACTCATCCAATTCAATCAATCAGGAAAATCAAAAACCTTCTTCCAACCCAACAACTGAAAAGATCCAAAAATGAAATCGAAACGTGTGATTTACTAAGACCCCGTTAGTTTATAACTCAGGTTTTAGTTTCCGCTACCAATTTATATAAAAAAAAAGTTAGAATAATTTTTTTCTTTACAATGATATACGAATTTTTTATTAGAATATATGTTAATTAAACCTTTTAACCACAGCTTTATATATAAACTAATTTTTATTATTTATTATAAATTTGAAAACTATTATTTTGTTTTTTCAATAAATATATTGTCCTGATCCAACGTATTAAATCTTTGTGTTTTTCATGTTATTCTCAATTATATTCATTAAAATTAGTTATATATTTATTTAAAAGGTCTAAAAAATTATGTAATATAAAATATCTAAAATTAATACAACAATAATTGAAATTTAATAATTATCTTATCTTTGGTTGTTCATATCATACATAAAAATTTTAATGTAATAATTGAATAGCAAGGAATTGTTTTTAAACAAAATATGACAGATTGTTATCAATCTAAATGAATACATGATTAAAGCAATTTTATTTTAAAATATCGTTTTTGAATCTAATACCAAATATGAAGTTAAAATAAATATCTTTTGAATTATATAAATTGTAAAAAATAAAACTAAATGTAATATATGAAAAACAAGATATATTGAGTTTTTAATATGAAATGATTTATACAATGTATATAAAGCTCTTCCAAAAAAAACTAAAGTTTAAGAATTAAAAAGATTAACTATTAAAATTATTAATAAATTTTTAACTCTTTTATAAAATTCTTTAGTGAGTTTGTAGAATCTTCGAAATTACACAAATTACAGTAATTATTTTGTTAGTTAATGTTTTTTTTTCAAAAATTAATATTTTAATTTTTTGGATAGTTATTTAAATATTAATCTGTAATGATGAAATTGGATAATGTTAAACTTGATTTATAGAATTAAATTACTAGTAAAATCAATCAATCGTATATGTTTGTATTGTTATTTGTATTTTTATGGTTGTGTAAATTATCTACTTTTTTAGTTAATCAATATTTTAGTTAATTGTAATATTAAGCTTATTTAATGTTAATAAAAAATGAACTTAGAAATTTGAGGAGGAGAGAAGAGTGAGGTTTTATCAAGAGGGATGGATTTGGATTAGGATGGGGATCGTAACAGATGAGCGAGTGGTTAATATTCTAGTACATCTGATCGGGTGGATATCAAGTGCTTAGGTACAATGGGATGAAGACTAGATGAAGAAGATTGTTAGGGCGGTGATGAGAGTAGGATGAAAGACAGAAAAGTGGATTGAGAAGAGATAATGGGAGGTTAGGAAGAGGTAGGATGGTGTTACAACATCAAAATAGAATGAATTGCGGAAGATCGCAAAAAAACCTATCCGTGGAGACATCGGGTTTTGAAGTTTACCTGTAATTTAAAAAGTATGGTACTTAGAAGGCATAGGAGCCGGAGCTGGTTGGGTTGGAGCGTTGATTGGTGGGTTAGCATGATTTGTCTGTGAGCTTGATCAGGAGGTTTTATTGTCTCCTTTATTCAATTTATATGGATGTTATAAGATTCGAGGTGGGTGATGCGAAATGTTAAAATGATGAGGAATGGAGAGGATGGGAGGGTGTCCCTAGCTATTAATTGATGTCGGATGATTGGTTCTGGTGTGGGGCGCACATATATAAGAAAGGTTGGAGGGGATGTGGTGTTTAGAGATTGCGGGCAGGAGTAGAATAGGTGGAGGGAGGTGTTGGTAATGGGTATAACTGTACATGGTTATGGTTTGAGTGGGAGGAAGTTCCTCAGTGTGGCGAAAGTTATGTTTAGATGGGCGCTAGCTGGAAAGCAAGTGTCGGATGTTTTAAATATTTAGGCGTTATTGTTGGGATGAGAAGTGAACAGTTGGAGAGGCTTGTGGAAGCAAGAATGTTGAGAATCAAAGGTCGGAGGCTGACACTTGAATCGTCGGTAATATGGGAAGGGATTTAAGTCTTGTGTGCCTTAGGTACTACTGAGGTATGTTGTTACTTGTTTTATTGTATGGTAAAGTGACGACTACATGTGTCGGAATAAAGTATATGATCTAAAGTTCCAATGTGTTCAGATGACAGATCTTAGGGCATGCTGGTTACAAGAATTAATAAATGAGAATGAACTTATAGAGAGATGTGTGAGTGTGAAGATTAAGGGGTAATGAAGAATAAAATGAAAGTATGTTGAGAATGGTTTTGGTCATGTGGAAGGATGGAAATTGATAGTTCGTTGGTTAAGGCGGATGTAATAGTGGGATGTGGTTGGAACCGACCGGTGCCTGGAGACCGATAAGAACAGTGGATTGAGTCCGGGCGTGAACGAATTCTGAAGGAGAGAATCATTGTGAGTGGGAGAGGCGAGAATAAAGTGCATGATAGGAGAGAGGCGGGTTTGTTGTGGGGTGGCGGGGTCTTGTATGGGCAGGGATGAACCCTTACATTGACCATTTACCATAGTGAGTGGTCCATCGGGTCCATGAAAGCTCTAGGGGGAATTTTCTGTCCTGTGACGAAGTTTTTCACATAATTAATGGTATAAGGTGGGCTTTCCTTTTCGACATATTGTAAAACTCCTCTACTGCTTTTCTTATTACGACCAGGGAAACAAGCTGCAGTCAATGGAAAAAAAGGTATAAAGAGTTACCTGCTCCGGAAAAATTTCAGAGTCGCTGTATCAGATATATATTATATAATATTATTATATTAATAATATCGCCTATATATATATATATCTATATATATATTATATATATATATATATATTATATATATTATATTATTATTATTATATATTTTATATATATTATTAAATAATTATATATATATATAATAATAATATATTATATATATATATATATTATATTATATTATCTAATATATATATTATATATATATATATATATATATATATATATGATATATATATATATTATAAATATATATATATATATGAGAATGGTAGAGGTTATTGGATTCTGTGAAGTGAGATGGTATGTGTGATAAGTAATTACTTTCTTAAATCACAAGAGTACCATAAGTTATACTAGAGTTGGTCGTAGGTAGAGATGTGTACGAAGTGAAAAGTCATTGGATGATCTAGTGTTGGTGGAAAAGTGAGATGTTGAAGTATGTGTTGGATGTTAAATCAGTTAGGGTTTGGAATGGATTATCGGATCATTATGTTGTTCTTGTAAAATTAAGTTTAGTGGGGGCTGGATGAGAGGAAGGTGATACGAAAGGCAATTAGGTAAAGTTAAGAGTGAAAGTTATAGTGTGAAAGATAACTAAGGTATAAGTTGTAACAGCCTCGCTAGTAAAAGGGTGAATGTGAAAAATTAATACTGAGCAAATCTGGGGCCAATGAAGGAGCCAATTGTTAGTACGTTGCAAAGGAAGGTGTGATGTCCCTAAAGGTAGGAAGGAAGAATGTTAACCAGCGAATGGTGAATGAAGAGGTGAAATGAAAGCGGTTTAATCAGAAATACGTGGTTGAATGTCCTAAAAGCAAATGATGAAGATTCAAAAGAAAGAGCTTGGAATTATATAAGGAGGAAAGAAATACTAAAGGTGTATACGTAGGAAAAACAAGAGGTAAATGAAAAAGGAGGAAGGATGGATGAAGGAGGACATCATTGGAAATAGGCAAGCTCTTCTGGAAGTAAAATTGAATCGCGAAAGGTTTAAGATGAGAATAAGGTGGATTTACTTAGAATAAATGAATTAGGATGGTGCTTTTCTGTAACTGATAAATGTGATGCTGAGGAGTGTGGAAAGAACCTTCGAAAATTCTGCACAATATTAACAGTAATGATGAGGTTGTAGTGAATGTCTGTGGGTTTTCTGAGGTGCAAGAAGGTAATAGGTATTTTGGGATGAGGTTATTATAAGGAGAGGTAATGGTTAGGGTGAATGGATGAATTTGTATTTCTGCAGGTATTTTATTTGATTGATAATTTACTATTGAATTTGATTCAAGTAGCGTTGATGGTACTGTAGATGTGTGATTGTTTTGTGTATTGTGTATATGTTTTTTGTGTTATTTTATATTAGTCGTTTTTTATTTTTGGTCTGGTGTATGTTAGTGTTCTTAATTGTTATTGTATGTATTTGTATTCTGTATATTTATCTTTTTTTCTTTTATATAGGTAATGAGAATAAGTTTGTGTATATTCTTATAAATTTATTTTAGGAATATTTTATAGTTATTGATTTTGGTTATAAATTGTATTTAGTTTTTTGTATTTTATTTTTGTTTTTCTTTTGTTGTGTTTTATTTTTTTTTTTTTTTTTTTTGTGTTTTTTTTTTTTTTCTTTTGATATTTTTTAGATTTGTTTGTTTTTTTTGTTTCTTTTTTTTTGGTCAGAGTGACTGAGGGACTGATGGTTGAAGAATCAAGGTGCCCGTTTAGGAGTGCGTAGAGGATGTTTGTGGATTCAATATCTTTTACATTTGAATACAAATGATTGAGAAATATGAGGGAGAAAATAATAATTAATATTTATGGTTTTATGTATACTTGCAAACAGGCGTATGAAATAGAGTTAATAGGGAAGCGTTTGGCAGGTGTTATGATTATATGGGTTGGTTGGTTATATATATATGTATATGGAATCAAAAGTATTAATGACGATAGTGAAAGCGTGTGTAATAATAAATGTGTATATTCGGAAGTATGTTTCAATCTAATAGCGGAGAAAGACAGGTTGTGTTATGTATCCTTGGTTAATTCAATCTTAGTATTGATGGGTTATGAAAGATTATGGGTGGGGATGGCAAGAAATGGTTACGAGTCGGTGGAGGATGGAGTTGATGGAGTGTGCCCTAACCTGTTATTATATGGGATGATTATTTCTTGGGCGAATCTGAAGCAGAGTTTGAGAGGTACTTGGAATAGAGACGATTTGGCAAGGGTGTGTTAAAAGGCAGGGGCTCTGAAAGTAAACGTGGATAAGAGAAGGTTATTGGTTTGTGAATTTTTTTATTACTCCTCAGTGTATCTTAGTAGTGGTAATGCAGTGGCTGAACAATGTCTTGGCTTTAAATATTAGGGTATATGTTGTGATGAGAAGGGAACCGGACGAACATGCCAGAGTGTAGTAGGTCAAGTTGTGAAATCGGCACAAGGTGGTCTTGGGTGCAATTAAATCGGTTGGTGAATGCAATAGGACTTAAATCTTCTTTGAGTGTGCCAGGGTGGTCTTGTCTTGGTTTTTCTTTCTTTACACAATGAGGGTAATTTGTTTACCTGTGTTATTGTATGGTATGAGACTATGTGTCTGGAATAGAAAAGTCATACTGTGATTCCTAAATCAATGTGTTCACGATGGACCAATCTTAGGGGTGGCTGATGTGTGAGAAGAAATTGATAAAGAGAGGGATAAGAATAAAAGGAAATGAATTATTATATAACACCTTCAATTAATTAGAGTGATTTTTTGGATGTTGAAGAGAGTGAGCGTTTTCACGATGAAGTGGCGTTTCTTCCCGAGGCTGCTTAGGGGAGTTATTCTAATGGGGCTAGCCAGCCCTCCTCCCCAGACGCACAGGACTCATCTCTTCCCCAGTGACAATGCCGCGCACACACTCCGCTCTCCGGATTCCGCTCTCCGGTCCTGAAATGATGTCGGGTCAGCTGTCAGGTGAGAGCTAGGTGTGTGCGCACATTAAGGTCACTGAGAGAGGTTCGACCACTCTGTACTCTTAACTGCATTTGGTCCCGCACTGCAGAAGCTTGAACGTTACAGGCGGCATCAGGAGGTCCGAACAGAGGTAGCGCCCAGCCAAATGAACTTAATTTGAAGGATGTCAGTGATTTTGATGGTTGCTTCGAATCAAAATTTCGGCGTGCGCCGTCTGTTGTGTGTTTCGTTTGTGCCAATACACGTGGACTGCACATGTCACTTTAAACCACACGACTGGGTCACAGATTGAAAGGTAAGGTGCAGTCTCAAATAACCACCTTCCTTCATATTTGAATGAATATGAGATTTGAAGTTGATGAGCGTTGTTCACGTATGAAGTGGCG
>JABUQX010069948.1:32500-34712 GCA_015478945.1 Trachelipus rathkii | reverse complement strand
CTTGAAACCAATTTCAACATTTGATAGGAGCCACTTTTATATACTATATAATATATATAATATATATTATATATATATTATATATATAAATATAATATATTATTATATATATATAATATTATATATATATATATATATATGTAAAAAGTTACACTCAGATAATAAACGGGGAACATTCCGATTATATTACAATCTAATAAGCGTGTGTTACTGTGAGAAATGTGCACGCAGACATTTCAAGGACGTGTATCAGCAGCGCATGAACAGTGCTGAGCAGTGTGTCCCATGTTTACAATTTCAGCTTACTTTGAGGCACTTGTCGTTGTGTAGTTTCGGAAGAGTGCTAACCAAGAATGGTCCACTTTGATCAGAGAGCAAAACATGAATTTCGTGTGGTTTCAAATGACGAAAAAGTAAAAAATTTGCAGAAACATTCAATTTTGATAATTAAAGGAGGTGAATGGTGATGAATCATTATCGTGAACCCGAGTTTACGAGTGGTATACGCGCTTTAAAGAAGGGCGGGAGTCGCTGGAAGATGATGAGCGTGTCGGCAGACCATCAACAGCGCGTAATGATGACACCATTGCTAGAGTACGGGAGGTAATCCAAACTGACCGGAGGCAAACCATCGATGATGTTGCCAATATTGTTGGGATTTCTCATGGCAGTTGTCACCCGATCCTTGCATAAAATTTGAACATGCACCGCGTGTGTACGCACCTTGTCCCAAGATTCCTCACCCAGGAGCAGTGTGAAGAGGGGGGCCTACATAAGCGGAGAGCTCATTGCTATGGTGGATGCGGATCGAGGATTGTTGAATAGGGTAATAACTGGCGATGAGACGTGGTGTTACCTGTATGACCCTCAAACGAAGCGTTTGACCTCTGAGTGGAAATCTCGGAGTACAAGAGAAACAAAATGGTTAGAGCAGATCGCTCAAAGGGAAAAGTCTTTGACATTAAAGGTCTCGTGCACTTTGAGTTCATACCTCAGGGTCGTACAGTTACCAAGCATATGTACATTGATATTCTCCGTCGTCTTCGTGACGAAATCCGACGCAAACGTCCTGAGCTTGGGGAAGCGAAAAATTGGGTGTTCACCATGGACAATTCCCCAGGCAACATCGACACTCATGGTCTCTGAATATCTGAAGAAACAGCCACGTACCTGCCTTTTCTCAACCTCCTTTGCTCCCCAGATTTTGGCTCCAAGCTGATTTCTATTATTTCCCTAGCATGAACGATCTGTTAAAAGGGTGACAATTTCATTTCAGTCAGCAGAAGAAATTGTGTTGAATGAAGTAACAAAAGATGGCTTACAGCGATGTTTCGAGCAGTGGTACGAGAGCTGGCAAAAGTGTGTGACAGCCGAAGGAAGGTACTTTGAAGGTGGTATTGTGTAATATGTTGTATCATAGAAGATAGTAAAGTTTAGCTGAAAGTTAAGTTACTTTTTCTAGCAGACAGGATTTCTGGAGCCTTATCAAGTTCTGTCCGGAAATGTATGTAAAAATAATATATATATATATATATATATATATATTAATATGTTATATATATACCTATTATATATATATATATATATATATATACAATATATATATATATATATATTATACATATATTATATATTTATATATTATATATATATATTTATATATATATATATATATATATAATATATATATATATATATATATATATATATATATAAATATATATATAATATATATATATATTATATAAATATATATAGTATATACAGGTGTTTTCAAAAAATGTACTAACACTTTGAAAGACTATGCAAACTTTATTTATGAACATAGCGACAAGTTTAAAGGCTTGAATTAATAGAAACATTACATTGTATAAAGAAATCATGTTTCGCAAATGTCAAAATGATGGACCCACTATTGTCCAACAAAGCTGTGATAAAACGCGAACCAATGGAGTTCGCAAGCGACACGAAACAGTTCATTTGGAATGTTGCGACATTGTCTATCGATTTCCAATTTCATTGCATTTATCGTTCTTGGTTTTTGACGATGAAACCCGTGTCCTTGAGGTATTCCCATAAAAAGAAGTCCAATGGCGTGAAATATCTGGGCGGAACGGCAGTATCAATACTACCCCTTCGTCCAATCCATGTGTTGGAAATTGTTTGCATCGAGGTGAGTTCTTACATCGCGATGGTAGTGGGAGGTGCTCCA
>JABUQX010069948.1:20000-22500 GCA_015478945.1 Trachelipus rathkii | reverse complement strand
TAAAAGGGTAGAGTATATGCATACTCGCAGAGATGAAATTACCTCCCATTCTGCGTATGGTACATATTCCAGTGCCTAATGGTTCGCCTTTCTCTTTTGCGTTCATATTCTTTACACACTCATCATCCAGAGAACATCTTACAGACACCACCTTTTATCTACATATCATATACACATACTTATATCCACAACCCTCTTCTAGACAACATCTTACAGATATTCCTATCCCTTATATCCCTATGTGTGGGGGGAGAAAAAAATTCCCACATCGTATGTCCTGCGTGTCGAAGAAGGCAACTTAGGGACGGTGAAAGTTGGGTTCGCTCCTTATCTACCACTTATAATTTTGCCAAGGTAATACTAATGCATGCCTCGGAGAAGGTCGTGATCGCCGTACGGCCTTCTTTCTTTCGGCGAAAATGTATGAATCGTATGGGTACATGGAATGTCAGAGGAATAAATGTTGAGGAGAAGAGGGAGAGGTTGATGGATATATTTAGAAAGGGCAAATTTGATTTGCTCGCTGTGACTGAAACAAAGATGAAAGAAAACGGTGAAAATGAGTGGTGTGGTGTGAAATGTGTATGTGCTGGTGTGGAAAGGAATGAGAGGGGGAGAGAAGGAGTTGCAATTCTGATGAGTGACCTGTGGTACAGAGCTATGGTAGATTTTGCGTGTCGTGAGTACTTAGAATCTTATGTTAAATTTAATTGAAAGGTCAAAGGTACTGTGTGGTTGTGACAATATGTTACCATCTGGAGGATAATGGTTGAATCTGAATGAATGCATTGGATGGGGGGTAGAGCTTCAACATGATTGTGCTGGGTAACTAAATGGTTAGTAGGTAATCACAAACAAGAAATGTATAACAGATGGTTTTGGGGTGTCGGAGAAATGAGAAATGGTAGGGCATGGTGGATTGATTTCTGTGAAGACGAGAGGTATGTGTGTAACATAATTTCTTTAAACACAAAGAGTATTCATAAGTATATATTCTAGAGTTGGTGTAGGTAGAAATGGTATCGAAGTGAAAAAGTTTTGATTGATTTTGTGTTGGAGAAGAAGTAGATGTTGAAGTAATGTGTTTTGGATGGTCAATCATGAGGGAGTTTAGGAATGGATTTATCGGGATATTCCTGTTGTTTTCATGTAAAATTAAGTTTAGTGGGGAACTTGGATGGAGAGGAGGTGATAAAGGAAGGACAGTCTGTAGCAATCAAGAGTGAGAAGTTAAGTGAACAATATAAAAGAATAAGTATTTATAGAGCACTCGCAAGTAAAGTCAGTTGAATGTGAACAATTGAACCTGAGTAGAATCTGGAAAGCAATGAAGCGAAAGCAGTTGTTTAGCAGTGCAAAAGTAGATGTGGATGTGCTAAAGTAGGAGTAAGAATGTTAAGTGAGTAATGGAATGAAGAGGTGATGCAAGAGGTTAAATGTAAAAAAGAAGCGTGGTTGAATGTACTAAAAGCCAATGAGGAAATTTTTAAAGAAAGATGTATGGAATATATAGGGAGGAAAAAATAATACTAAAAGGGCATACGTAGGAGGAAACAGAGTAAATGAACAGTTTGGAAGGAGAATGAATGGGAACTTACAACAAGGGAATGGAAGCTCTTCTGGAAGGAGCGCGAAAGGTTAAAGAATGAAAATAAGGGAAATCTGCTTAGAATAATCGAATAGGGATGGTGCTTTTTCGTAAACTGAATGAAATGGATGTGTGGGGAGTGTGAAAGGAATACTTCGAAAATCTGTATAACATTGGCAGTAATGAAGAGGTGATAGTGAATGTGTGTGGGTCTGATGGTGCATAGAGGGATAGGTTTTTGGGGATGAGTCATTAGTAAGGAGGGAGGTAATGGTAGCAGTGAGAAAGTTGGAAAGGTAAATCTGGCAGGTATAGATGAAATTATTGGTAAAATGAATCAGAACGGAGGCGAGAATGGTGTTTCTGATTTGGATTTTGGAAATTGTGCAACAAGCAAATTTATTCAAGCATAGTTCCGAGAGATTGAGGATAGCAGTAATAGTCAACCCTTATATAAGCGTAAGGGAGATAAGGGGAACTGTAGGAATTAATATATATTATATAATATATATATATACCTATATATATATATAATATATATAATATATATAATATATAAATATATATATATATATATATATATATATACTATATTACTAGTATCGTTTTATTTTTCATTTAACCTTTTAGAGTTAATAAAGGATACAAAGATTTCAGAAAAAGCTTTCCTAGTTTTTATTTTATTACTGGGTGTTTTATGATTTAATAATATATATATATCATATATTATATATATAGTATATATATATATTATATAGTATATATAAATTTATATATATATATATATTATTACATGTTTTAGCATATATATATAATATATATATATATATCATCGCACACCTTTCTTTCCCCATTGACTGGGGGTAAGGTGCGTCACATGCACCGGAAACAGAAATAGTAGAAGAATATGAC
>JABUQX010069948.1:12500-15000 GCA_015478945.1 Trachelipus rathkii | reverse complement strand
GTTCAAAATTAAAAGCAGTTAAGGCGACCTCTTTGCCCTTAAAAATATCCCCACATATACTAAATATTCGCTCTACAGGCCGCAGAACTAGGGAGAGGTTTATTATATTTTATGAACAAGTTACAAATTCTGCCTTATGGTGAAAGGGAAAGATGTTTGGTGAGAGGAGTGCTGGTGTTAGTTCACTTCCAGCAGTCCATTGCTAATTTAAGGGTACTCGCCTAAATCATTCTGCTCCCTTCTGAATATTTTGACCAATCCCTGTCGCACCCATAAGAAGGTCTATTTCGTCCAAGACTTTGGTAGAATCCATGAAAGCCTAGACTCCTGCAGAGTCGATGCTAATGCTTGGTTAAATGCTTTCTATTATATATATATTATATATATATTATATTATATATATATATATTATATATATATATATATATATATATATATTATATAATATATATATATATATAATATATAATCAGTTCTGTGTAAAACCCAAATATATATATATATATAATATAGTATATATATATTATATATATATATATATATATATATATGTATAATATATATATTATATATATATATATATATATATATTATATATATTATATTATAATATATATAAGTGAAATGCAAATCCTCTGGCAATCAAATTGTATTTTGTAAAATACCCCTTATGTATTTTTTCACCATGCCTAGGATACGATCCTGGACGCCTTGCAGCTGAGCGTGCATGTGTTTGACCACACGCTACGACGAGACAAAAGAGAAACCGAGAATACTTCTACTGTCCCAAGCAGAGCATTACTACGTATTCATCCCGCTCGCACTCGAACGTAGGGCAAACAGTGTACCGCGCATTGTGAATAATAATACCAAGACCGGGGGTTAATGTATAAGTGAAATGCAATACCCTGCAATCAAATTTCGGTATTTGTAAATACCCGCCTAATGTTGTTTTTTCACCATGCTCAGGATATCGATCCTGGAACCCTTGCGAGAGCGTGGCTTGTGTTTGACCACTACGCTACGACGAGGACAAAAGAGAAACCGAGAATACTTCTACTGTCCAAGAAGAGCATTACTACGGTTCCTCCCGCTCGCACTCGAACGTAGGGCCAAACAGGGTACCGCGCATGGTGAATAATAATACCAAGACCGGGGGTTATTATGTATAAGTGAAATGCAATACCCTGCAATCAAATTTGTATTTGTAAATACCCCCTAATGTATTTTCACCATGCTAGGGTATTTACAATTACAAATTTGATTGCAAGGTTAAAATTATTGCATTTCATTATACATAATAACCCCCGGTTTATGGTATTATTATTCACCATGCGCGGTACCTTGTTTGGCCCTACGTTCGAGTGCGAGCGGGAGGAACCGTAGTAATGCTCTTCTTGGACAGTAGAAGTATTCTCGGTTTCTCTTTTGTCTCGTCGTAGCGTAGTGGTCAAACACATGCACGCTCATCTGCAAGGGTCCAGGATCGTATCCTAGCATGGTGAAAATACATTAGGGGTATTTACAAATACAAATTTGATTGCAGGGTATTGCATTTCACTTATACATAATAACCCCCGGTCTTGGTATTATTATTCACCATGCGCGGTACCCTGTTTGGCCCTACGTTCGAGTGCGAGCGGGAGAAACCGTAGTAATGCTCTTCTTGGACAGTAGAAGTATTCTCGGTTTCTCTTTTGTCTCGTCGTAGCGTAGTGGTCAAACCATGCACGCTCATCTGCAAGGGTCCAGGATCGTATCCTAGCATGGTGAAAATACATTAGGGGGTATTTACAATTACAAATTTGATTGCAAGGTTAAAATTATTGCATTTCATTATATATATATATATATATATATATATATAATATATGCAATAAATATATAATATGGAGATATCAAACATATAAACACATTATATATATAATATAATATATATATAAAATATTTTATTTGTATTTTGTAAAAGAAAAAATTAAAAAAATTTTAAAATATATATATATATATATTTATTAACTTCATATATATATATATATAATATATATATATATATATATATATATATATATATATATATATTTGGGTTTAACACACAGAACTGATTAACATATATATATATATATGTATATATATACTATTATATATATATATATATATATATTATATATATATATATATATATATATATAATATATATAGTATATATTATTATATAGTATATATATATAATATAATATATATATAGCTACCGAGCTGATACGTAGCATTAGCAAAATATAATATATATTATATATAATAATATATATATATATAGTATATTATTTAATATATATATATATATATAGATCTATATATATATATATATAAGTATATAGATATTATATATATATATTTGGGTTTTACATAGAATTGATTAGATATTGCCTAGTTATTGTAGTAATAATATAATTAATTAAAGTTATAGATGAAGGTAATAGCCATTCAGTCTATAAAATCCATT
>JABUQX010069948.1:0-7500 GCA_015478945.1 Trachelipus rathkii | reverse complement strand
AAACAGATTTGATAAGTGCTTAAAGGACAAAAGAATTGCCAAAGGTGAAAGTCGTCGAAGCGTAACTCTTAAATTATGATGTGCAATGTTGCCTGTACTTAAATCAACTGAAAAAAAATCCAGCCAAGATGACCTTTGGAGCAACCTATGGCCCTGAATCTTATCAAGTACTTTGGTAATCAAAGAGCCAAGAAGAAGCATATTGAGGCAATAGAGTGATGTTCAAGGGAAAGATTGAATGCTCCCAATGTAAAAAAACCTTCAGCTTTGACATTAAATCAACACATAGCTTGATTGTAATTGTAAGTTTCACGATACTTTTTATTGAATTTTATTTCTTTTTAATTTTAAAATTCAACCAATTAAATAGTTACAAAATTTAAGATTTTCGTATGAATAAGGAATTTTAGCTTTTGTAACTTTTTTTAGAAACATCCTTTTTGCACAAGGAGCTGTGTACTGCAATTGAAGGAGGGTCAAAGCGGGCCCGGAGCTGCTCAACAGACAGTGAGACACCCAGCAAAAAACATCAGACCATCATTCTCCAGTCTATGTCGAAAATATTTAAATAGAAGAGAGCTCTTGAGTTGCTTTATAAGTAAGTGTTTTATTTTAAGTAAAGGTTAACTATAAGTTGTGTCACAACTAACAGGTTAAAAAAGTAACAGAATACAGTCCATACAAAATTTTTCGAATTTGAAATACCAAGTTTCATTTGTCATTAATATCATTTCTCATCAAATATTTTTGTTTCTAGATTTCTGCTACATGACATAGGCCTATTCACATTGTGGAGTCTGAGTTCTTTGTCGAATTTCTGTCCTACCTGAACTCTGATTTCCACCTCCCCTCCAGAAGAAAAGTGACGAGGGATCTTGATGTCATATGCATAATAGGGAAGGCTGATTTAACCAACATTATCAGTAAGGTCAGTTATGCGGCCACAACCGCAGACAGCTGGACTGGGAACAACAAACAGGAGTTTTCTGGGGATGACGGTTCACTGGATTAATTTGAATACTTTGAAGAGAGAGAGAGAGAAGGCTCTCTTTGCCTGTAGAGACTTAATCCTGTTTCTCAAGACCAGCAGCTGTCCTAAGTGCCAACAATATTAGGATATTCATAAAATTTGGCATTGGTAGCTAAGGTCAGTAAAAATCATAGT
This sequence comes from Trachelipus rathkii, assembly GCA_015478945.1. Lineage (NCBI taxonomy): Eukaryota > Metazoa > Arthropoda > Malacostraca > Isopoda > Trachelipodidae > Trachelipus > Trachelipus rathkii. The sequence goes on along the minus strand of JABUQX010069948.1, from coordinate 6,335 downwards.
GAAATAAATAATAACGTAATGCTGGAAAAAATTATAACTCCAAATTAATCAAGTAAAACACTAAATTAAAAAAAATTATATTCAGGTTGTCTGCATTACAACAGATAACGGTGCTAATTTCTGTGCAGCCTTTCGGGTGGATGCTCATGCAGAAACGGGTGACGAAGAGGAAGAAGAACAGGCACCGATTGCAGAGATAGTGGTTAAGCGTGAAGAGATGGAGCAAATTAGTGACACAGAGGTTCTGCAGACAAAACCTCTCCAGCTAGAAAATCTGCTTGAAGAACATGATGCACTTAGCCTAATTAAACATCGCCGTTGCATTTCCTACACATTAAACATCTTGGCTACTAAGGATGTTTCAAATGTTCCTCGCTGGTCCTCTAGTGTCAAGGATCGATTTAATAAGACACTTACCAAAGCCCAGGAATTGTGGAATGCCCAAAACAGGAAAACTACAACTGCTGTTAGAATTAAGAAGGAGTTGGGAACAAAGCTTAAAACACCAAGTGTTACTCGCTGGAACTCCATATACGATTCTATAAAAGATCTGCTTAAGAACCTTGATGGTCGCATGACACATATCAACAACATTTGTATGGAGCAAAAGCCTTGTCTTCCAGTACTTAATAAAAGTGATAAGGAGGTAATTGCGGAGTACATCGAAATAAATGGGCTCTATGTGCTGTTAGGCCTTGATATGTTTGTTTGCAGTGGAGAGAAAAATCGTACGCGGTAGTCCTATTGCCCTAATTTCTTACTCATCAAGGACACGATCGGGGAAATGCACGAGAGGGGAAAAATTTAACTATGGCCAAAAACTGTCACTACTTGCTAAAGCAACGCAAAGGCAACAAAGGGAAAGAAAGGGGGCCGCCCCCCCCCCCTTTTTTTTTGAACAAAAAAAACCGAGTTCAGCAGTTTTTTGATGATTTTTGATTAGCTTTTGGCCAACAGCCCCTGCATCTTCCACCACTTAAACTCGGAGTGGTATCGTAGGTTAAATGAGGGGAAGTACGAAGCTGCCAACAGCAGGCATTACTTGAGAAAATAAAGTGTAATATTGCATCGAATCTTACTCGTCCACATTAAGGCACTGAAAGTGATGGGACTGAGTCTGAAAAGTGACCCATTTATGGTGAGTTATTTTTATAATTTGGAAAAATTTTAAGCTCTCTGTAATTCTATTTATATATAATATTATATATATATATTAGTATATATATATTATATATATAATATATATATATAGTATATATATGTATATATATTATATATATTACTGTATATATACAGTATATATATATTATATATCTATATATTATAATATATATATATATATATATATATATTATAATATATAATATATATAGTTATATTATATATATATATATATGAATATAACATATATATATATATATATATATATATATACTATAATATTTATATATATATATATATATATATATATATATATATATATATATATATATATATATATATATATATATATATATTTTTTAAAATTAGATTATCTATTTATAACAACCTACATATGAATAATGAAACACTAGAATAAAATGGATATTTTACTAGAAACTTAACCCTAAATTACACATGCGTGTTTACACATCGAGATTCACGCTTTCTATATTTGTAAACAATAATAAACAAGACTATGATGCATTTTATAAAAATACGGCCATGTTGCCAGAATTCTTTCTACTGGCAAAGTAGCCAAAACAAAATACATAAAATATAATTTTTCATAGAATAAACAATATTATTCAACACTCTCCCTTATTGTTTATTCTGCAACGTTGGTTAGTCCATTCCAATTTTTCCGTTCAGCATCATTAACCTTGGTTGATGTAGAGGCTTTGTGAGTCCATCTGCAAGTTGATTCTCACTGCTAATCTTGAGTACTTCTATTTCATCATTTTGAACTTTTTCTCTAATGAAGAAATGGCGTACTTTTATATGCTTGGTCCTTTTGTGAAATTCTGGATTCTTACTGAGTTTAATAGCTGCTTCATTGTCAATCCAAAGAGTAGGTTTCTTGAAGACTTCTGTAATTTCTTCCAATAGTTGATGAAGCCACACAATTTCTTTTGTTGCTTCACTTGCTGCCATAATTTCAGCTTCTGTTGTTGAAATAGCAACTGAACTTTGCTTTTGACTACTCCATGAAATTGCTCCTCCAGCATATAAACAAACAATTCCAGTTGTTGAATGCCCTGTTCTTAAATCCCCAGCATGATCTGCATCACTGTACCCTTCCAGATGATCTTGTTCAGAATCACATTTATAAATAATACCCTTCTCTTGTGTACCCTTTAAGTATCTGAACACTCTTTTAACTTTTGTAACATCTTCTATTGATGGATTTTCTACACTTCTGGCAAGATAATTAACAGCAAATGCAATATCTGGTCTTGTTGCTGTTGCAAGATATAGAAGAGCTCCTATTGCTGATCTGTAAGGGAAACTCTCCCTGGCTTCAATGTCATGTGTAACATTATCCTTTAAAATGGGTGTTGACACTGCATTGCAATTTTCCATACCAAATTCCTTTAGTATTCTTTTAGTATAACATGACTGACTAATTTTCTTTGAACCATCATTTCTTGATTCAATTTCAATTCCTAAAAAATATGTTGCAGATTTATATGTTATTTTGAATTCCTTTTTTAATTCTTCTAAAAATTTCTGCAATTCTGCTTGACTTGTTGATGCAACTAGTCCATCATCAACATATAATGCAAGTATGATTTTATGTCCATTCTGATTTCTTATGTAAAGACAAGGATCAGCTGTACTTTTACCAAAATTAAGTTTTGAAAGAAAGTTTCCAAGTCTTTCATTCCAGCATCTTGGTGCTTGCTTAAGCCCATACAAACTGCGTTTTAATTTGCATACTTTGTCTGTCCCATCTTCAAAACCTTTGGGTTGTTTCATATATATTTCTTCTGATAAATTTCCATAAAGGAATGCTGTTGAAACATCAAATTGTATCATGGACATATTTTCTTTAGTTGCTACACTTATTAAAGTCCTTACAGTACTCTTATTTGCTACTGGACTGAATGTTTGCTCATAGTCAATTCCTTTATGCTGACTATACCCTTTTGCAACTAATCTTGCTTTATATTTGTCAACTGTACCATCTGGATTCATTTTAATTTTATAAATCCATTTGTTTTCAATTGGTTTTCTTCCTGGTGGTAATTCAACTAGTTCCCAGGTTTGATTTTCTTTCAATGATTTCATTTCATTTTTCATTGAATTAACCCATTTTTTCTTATGCTTACTCTGCATAGCTTCTTTATAATTTTCAGGTTCTTCCATATCTTCTAATAATAGATAAGTACTGTAGTCATCAAACCTTGATGGCTTTTTAATTACTGATCTGTCTCTTAATTGTTTTGTGCTTACTATTCTATTTTGTTCTTCTATTTCTGAATCAGATTCTATTTCTGTATCAGATTCTATTTCTGTATCAGATTCTATTTCTGCATCAGATTCTGTTTCTGTATGTGATGAGTTTAACCTAATTATAGATGTACTGTCATCAGTTTCTGTATTTTCTCTATTTGATTCTTTCTTTTTATTTTCTTTTTCTGATTCTATCTCATCTGATATTGAAGTTGAAAGTTCTTCTCTTTCAAATACCACATCTCTGCATCTAAACACAAAATTATTTGCTTGATCATATATTCTGTAGCTTTCATCTCCATCATAACCAATTAACACACCTGATTTTGCTTTTGGGTCTAACTTTCTTCTTTTCTGATCTGGAATCCACCCACTACATGCTGTTCCGATTACACGTAGATGCTTGATTCTGGGCTTTCTATCATACCAGATTTCAAAAGGCGTTTTCCCATCAACTGTGGATTTTCCAGTTCTATTTATTATATATGCTGCTGTGTTAATTAATTCTGCCCAACACTTCTGTGGAAATTTTACTTTCGAATACATGAGTGATCTCGCCGCTTCAACTAGCGTTCTATTTTCTTTTTCCACTCTATTTTGTTGTGGAGTATACGGAGCCGTTAACCTTTGTCTTACTCCATATTTAAGTAAAAGCTTTTTAACTAACTTATTATTAAATTCTAAGCCATTATCACTTAAAAATTCTCTGATTGGATGTCCTTGTACTTTTGCTTCTTCAAGTACTTGCTCCAATTTTTCTACAACTTCTGATTTTTCTTTAATAAAATATACAAATCTCATTTTTGAGAAATCATCTTTGAAACATACAAAATATTTATAACCTGAGTTTGATAATACTTGAAATGGTCCACAAACATCTGCAAATAGCAATTCTCCTTGTTTAGTACTATTTGGTCTTTTTCCAAAATTCTGACGATGCATTTTTCCATTTATACATCCTGTACAATTTCTGTTATCAAGGTGAGTTTCAATATTTAGTTCTCTTTTGATCAGATTTCTTATGTGTCTTCTATCCTGATGTCCCATTCTTTCATGATATAACTGTAATAGATCCTTTTCTTCAAGTGCATTTATTTCTGGTAAATGGGAGATTTTAGCTTTCATTGCAACTTTGAATAGCCCTTCCTTTAGTTTACGATAGCCATTAAAATAGGCTTTTTTGTCTACCATAAAACTACATACACTTGGTTCAGATATAAATTCACTATTTGGATGCTTATCATGAGCTGCCAATACTGAAAATAAATTTTTCTTAATATCAGGAACATACCAAACATCATTCAAAAATAATTGAGATATTTTTCCATCTACAACTGATTCTACTTCAATTGTTCCATATCCTAACACATTTGCTTCCTGACCATTTGCTGATTTTACCTTGACTGAATGATCAAATTCATTAAAAGTTTTAAAATAACTTTTCACATTTGTTATATGTTTTGTAGCGCCATTATCAAAATACCAATTTTCTCTATCATTTTCTTCGGAAATAAAAACTTGTTCATCTACCGCTAACATAAAAGCATTAACTTCTGTTTTAGCTTTTGAATTTTCTTTATTCTCAAAATTTGCATTTCTTTCTGGCTTCATTTTTCTTTCTGGTCTACCATCTGCAATCCATTTTCTGCAATTTTTGATCCAGTGACCTTTTAAATGGCAGTAATTACAAGGAAATTTCTTCATTTTATCTTTGGTACTAATTTCTCTGTAGTTTCCTTTTATTGTTAACGCTTCTTGATTTTCTGACTTAACCTTTGATGCCAACTTATTTGCTTCTGTGCAAAGCCAAGTTACCAAATTATCTATACTTCTTTCTTTTCTATTACTATGAATCATGAGCCATGTAGTTTGGAAATTTGAATAATCCTTTGGCAAAATTTCAAAAATCTTACATATGAGAAATATCTCTGGCAATGTACCTTCATTCTTCTCTTGAATTTTGACAATTTCTTCCTGAAGATTACCCCAGAGCTGTCTTATTGAAGATAAATTTCCAGCCATGTCTAATTTCTCATTCCATTTGTAAGAAAAAAAACTGTGAACAAACATCGTAAACTTTGTTTTCTTCAACTCCTGCAAAAAGATTGTGAAGTTCCTTCCATACTTCATCTGGCTTCAAAAAATTCCTTATTTGACTTCTAATACTTTGGCTTGAGGTTGAAACCAACAAAAACATTACATCTGATTGAGTTTTGTTGAATTTGTCTAATTTCTTTTTGTATGCATTTTTCTCTTCAACTGTTGCTGTGGTACTGGGTTCTTGTGGCTTTTCTAATTTACCATTGATTGCTTCTATTGCATCTGGTATACCACTTAGCCTTATTTGCATAAGATGCTTCCAATCTTCCCAGTTTGCCTTACCTTGTAGTGAATCAATTTTCTGCATTGAGAAATCCATATTTAACTATATAATAGGCTTTCTAATTCTATTTTAGAGTTTATCTAGGCCTATTTCTTAGTTCTATTATAGGGTTTATCTAGGCCTATTTCCTAATTCTATTATAGGGCTGACCTAGGCCTACTTTCCATTTTCTGTTTCACATTCAAATTAGGCTTGTTACAAACTACTCTCAGCTACCATGTTAAAGTAGATCGTATCTACTGGTAACAACCTACATATGAATAATGAAACACATTGAATAAAATGGATATTTTACTAGAAACTTAACCCTAAATTACACATGCGTGTTTACACATCGAGATTCACGCTTTCTATATTTGTAAACAATAATAAACAAGACTATGATGCATTTTATAAAAATACGGCCATGTTGCCAGAATTCTTTCTACTGGCAAAGTAGCCAAAACAAAATACATAAAATATAATTTTTCATAGAATAAACAATATTATTCAACACTATCCCTTATTATTTATTATA
>JABUQX010069947.1:25000-37192 GCA_015478945.1 Trachelipus rathkii | reverse complement strand
TGATCAATTTTCATCCTTCAATATTTATAGTAAACCTACTTCAAATCCTTCACATATCCATTGGTTCTCTGCGTATGATGCTTCCACAAAAATAGCCGTCTTAAGCAATATCTTTTTACGAGCATATAAACTTTGCGATCCTCAACATTTACAATTTGAAATTAAAATACTAAAAAACATATTCTACAAACTAAATTATCCCCAAAACACCGTTAAAAAATCTCTACGTAAAGCAAGGCAAAAATACCTACATGTGACTATTAATAACAACTCCTTTTCTAATATATTACCCATTCCAAATTTACAAAAAAATGTTATGCGTGATTATATGTCAAGCAACATACAAACTGTCAAATCTAATAACATAACTTTAAAACACGCATTAAAGCATTAAAACAAGTGACAATAACCTAAACAAAAATTCCGGTATCTCCACAATAAACTGTGAAAGTTGCACAAAAAAGTACTTCGGTGAAACCAACAACTTCAATATCAGAATATACCAACATAAGAACGATCTAAAATACAATAAACAATCATCATCCTTAGTTAAGCACCGACAAACTAGTAACAGTAGTAGGAGCGTCATTTTGGACACCGTGGGCAAAATTTGCCCACGGTGATTTTACCTTCCCTTGACCTTTTTTGAGCCCAATTTTTTACATGCCTTTGACCTTTTTTGACCTTTACCTTTTTGGGCTTGACCTTTTTTGAGCCCAATTTTTTACCCTGACCTTGACCTTTTTGGGCCTTTGACCTTTTTGGGACTTTACCTTTTTTCGGCCACCTCTTTGGTCTTCCATGGGTCATTTTTGGCCCACGGTATTTTTTGGCGACCCTAATTTTTTGGCAACCCTAATTTTTTGGCAACCCTATTTTTAGCCCCCTTTCGAAGAAAGGGTGCGCCAAACGGTTGCGTCAGCAACCGTTGTACGTATTACCCCCCTATTTTACGCCCCCTAATTTTTTTTCGACCGTGGGCCTTTTTGACCCACGGTAATTTTTGGCTAACCTTTAGGGGCTTAGCCCTTTTTGATGTCGTTACCTTGTTTGACCATGATATTTCGACAACGCCTTTGGTCTTCATGGGTCAATTTTGGCCCAACGGTAATTTTTTTAGGCGGGTACCTTTGGTTATCCATGGGTCAATTTTGGCCCACGACAATTTTTTGACCAACCCTTAGATCTTCCATGGGTCATTATTTGCCCACGGTACATTTTGGGCGACCTTGGGTCTTCCATGGGTTCATTTTTGCCCACGGGAAATTCTTCGACCAACCCTTAGGTATTCCATGGGTCAATTTTTGCCCACGGTAATTTTGATCTTCCTTTAGGGGCTTAGCCCTATTTTTGATGTCTTTACCTTGTTTGACCATGATATTTCGGCTTTTACCTTGCCATACACCGTGGGTCAATTTTGACCCACGGTCATTTTTTGTCCTTCCTTTAGGGACTTAGCCCGTTTTTGATGTCTTTACCTTGTTGACCATGATATTTCGACCTTAACCTTACCATATTACCATGGGTCAATTTTTGACCACGCAAACTTGATGGCTTTTGATGGTTCCCAATCCCGTAAGGAGTATTAGTGATGCTTCTATTAGGGTTCTTGAGTATAGATGAGTGCAGGTGAGTGGCCAGTGAGTGCCAAGTGAGTGCAAATGAGTGACCAATAAGTGCCAAGTGAGTGCCAATAAGTGCCAATGAGTGCCAACATGAGTGCCAAGTAAGTGCCACATAGTGCCAACTGAGTGCCACTTTTTCAAGCTTTTTTAGCCTCCCCTGAGCCTTAGAATAGCCCTAATTGGTGTCTACCCCTTAGTAATAAGGTCATGCAGGATTCGATTGGTATATTACCAAGCTGCTAGAGCTTCCTACATATGAGTTAGTATTCTTTATAACATTATAGCGCTTACACTCTTCCATAGACACTTACATTAAACCATAAGCACACTTACACTCACACCCACGCACATCACTTACACTTACACTCACACACTCGATATTTGAATCGCTCAGCAATTAATGCCTCAGCATGATCGCCTCAAGCATTAATGGTCTCAGCATGATGCCTCAACTTGAAGGTTCATCCTGATGACTCCATCTTTCGATGACGTACATTCTTTGATACCATCGTAATGGTTGATGATCATCTTTTGATGAAATCACCTTTGATGGTTCATCTCTACCCAACATCATAGAACAGAGTTAATATTAATTTCTTCCCCTAGGCAATAAGGCCCACCCGGCCGCAGCAAGCCCCCTCCCGCAAAGGATGGAGGCCCCGCACCCGCAAGGTGCGACCGCCGCGCGAATGAAAAAAAATATTAACTATAAGTCATTCATTTTTTATTTCTACTTAAACATTTTTTTATTAAAACACATTTTCAGCGAACCTAAAACTGTAACTCCTTACAGACCTATTATTTAACACATATAATTATTAAACATTAATTATTAATAATACTTTTTTACTTAATAACTTTTTAATTTATAAATTTTTAAAAATGTATGTAAGAAGAAAAAAATTCAGAGTGTCCCTGATAATAGAGATTTATATTTATACTACAATTTGTTTGCGAAATTTACTAAAACTTAACCATACATACCCCTCACTATAACAGCAGAAAAACTAAGAAGAAGACTAAAACATCAAATAGACGTATTACGCTAACACGAGAGGGAGGGAGATATCTGTACTCTTTTGTTCTTACTGCTTTACAGGCTTTAACTTATTTTTCACTGCTAAACTTCATGTTTTACTGGCTTCTAACTCATATGTTTTACTGCTTTAACTCATATATTTATTAACATTACAATACCTTTAAGCAGTAAAAAATCAGTAAATCAATAGAGGTTGGACCTAACACCAAGGGGGATTAAGTATTGCTTTTTGTTTTTACTGCTTCTAACTCCAATGCCATTTCTACGTGCTTTAACTCATGTTTACTGCTTTAAATCATATGTTTTACTGCTTAAACTCATATATTTTAATATAACATTACATACCTTAAAGCACTAAATCAGTAAATCAATGAGTGTTACCTAACACCTAGGGGCGATTAGTTATGCTTTTGTTTTTACTGCTTTATGCTTTAACTCATGTTTTACGGCTTTTTAACTCATGTTTACTGCTTTAACTCATATGTTTTACGCTTTAACTCACATATTCATTAGCATTACATACCTTAAACAGGTAAATCAGTAACTCAATAGAGGTGTGACCTTAACACCAAGGGGGGGATTAGTATGCTTTTGTTTTACAGCTTTTACTGCTTTAACTCATATTTTACTGCTTTATCTTTCTCTTTACTGCTTTAACTTTCTGCTTTACTGCATTTAACTTTCTGCTTTTACTGTTTAAACTTTCTGCTTTACTGTTTTAACTCATATATTATTAACATTATGTTTATTTTGTTTTAATACTTTTTATTTATCTTTTATTATTATTTTTATTTTATTATTTATTTTTATTATTTTTAATTCATACTTAGTATCTTATTTACTTATGCCTATTGTTAATTAATTATTTTTAGAACACACATACACACACACACACACACACACAACACACACAACATACACTCTACACTTATACACACATTCACGATAACACTTATACACACATTCACTATGAAACTTACATTTACCCATAGACACTTACATTTACACTGTATACACATGTGGTTCACACACACACACACACACTTAAAAACTTATACACACATTCACTATGATACTTAAACACACAACATTCCCTATGACACTTACATTTGTCCATAAGACACTTAACATTTACACTTACACTCCACACAGTATTACTTACCTTTACACAGATTTTAACTTACACTCACACAGAATTTACTTACACCTCACACACAGATTTACTACACACACAGATTGTACTTACACTTGCACACAGATTTACACCAACACACACACACACACAACGCACACTCACTTACACAATAACGTAAATTTATTAAAACATTTTATTGTTTTAATTAAACCGTACATGGTATAGTTACTCATTCAAATACAACGTAAAAAATTATTTCAAAGTTTCCTTAAACTTCTAATAATAAATCAACATTATCTTTGAACAAAGAGAATTTATTATTAACTGTAATACTTTTATGTTTATAAATTTTTATAACTATCAAGTTTTTTAAAAACTTTACTAAAATTTTATGAAATTTTATTAAAAAACATATATTTTACGTTCCTTAAAGCAATAAATTCAGTAAATCAGTTAAGGTCAGCCCCAGCACCCCTCTACCACCAAGCTATGCCACGTTTTGTTCCATTGACTTACTGCTTTACTTCATCTTTAGCCATGTAATAAGTATAAAAATAACAAAAAAGTTCTTCTCTGTCAATAAATAACATGTTTTTATTAAAAATCATTCTAAGTTTTTATTTAAAAATAACAATTATTTCACTTACATTATATTATTCACTCGATCTAGAGTCGGGATTTCAATAAAGAGGGTTTAAATATTTAGTATTTTTTTCTCTTTGTTTTAATTATTAATCTATTTGAACATTGACAATCCATCACGAGGAAACACAAACTACCCGCACTCCTTACAGATACGAAACTGACCTCTCTCTGTAAAATGTTTGAAATAACTACTTTAGGTCTAAATTTAGGATAACCTATTTTACCCGGGGCGATTTAAGCCTAAATCCAGGTCACAAAATATTTTTCAAACTGACCTTTTTCTGTAAAATTTGGGCATTAACTACGTTAGGCCTAAATCTTAGGCCTAAATTAGGATAAGCCTTTTTGTAGACGGGCTAATTTAATCCTAATACCAGGTCAAAACGTAATTCCCGTTTAGACAAGAATCATTGTTATATTATTTTTATAAATATATTTCCAACTGAAACATGTGGATCGGTAGATCCTTTAAGCAGGTAAAAAGGAAATGTTTCCTTACTTGTGATTGGTCGGTCGGGGTAATCTTTATCTCTATATGACCTCGTAATGTGATTGGTCGAGAATTTTTTATCGCTTTGGCATTGAAAATAACTTTGTTCTTAAACTTGTCATCTGAGCACGGTGTGTGTTATTACCCAGCATTATAACCGACCCACAACACACTAACGCAATCGCATTTTAAAATACATAGTACATTTAGCTGTTAAAGCGCGTGCACAAGTTTATCTGAATGTATCTAAAACTTTTATTTTTACTAAGTGCATAATCAACTACTTGTATAACATAAAATACTTCACATTGAGAATAATTATTTAATTTCACTAGACATAGATAATATTAATTGACTAGTTCATAAGCTAACCCACCAGGGCTCAGCATGAGACCCACCCCCCAAAGGCAGCCAACCCCGCACCCCCAGGTGCGTCCCCGCCGCGCCGTCCCGCCCGCTGCGTGCGCCCGCAGGCGGCAATATTTCCGCGTTCCCGCCCGCCGCGGCGCCCGCAGGCGCAATTTCGGTAACTTTCCGCCGCAGTTGCGCCCGCAGGCCCAATATTCGCGCGAATGAAATATATAGTATATACTTATATATATATTATATAAATACTATAATATATTATAATAATATATAATACTATATATATTATATATATTAAACTATAAATATATACTATATATATAATATATATATATATATTATATAATATATAATATATATAATATATATATATTATAATATTGTGTGTGCGGGTGAGTGTAAGTGTCTATGAGCGACGTAAGTGTCTAGTGTATTGTGCGTATGTGTGAATAGAGATATAGTTTCATGTGTGTATAAGTGTAAGGTAAGTGTCTATGGTTAAATGTAAGTGCTTATAAGCTGAATCATCAATAAAATAAGTGTATCAAAGAAACGCCATCAAAGATGATCATCAAGATTGAACCACTAAAAGCTGACACCACGGTACCAAAGTAAGGTTATTAAAGTTGAAGGCATCAAATGAGGCATCAAAGCGTGAGGTAATCAAAAGTTCACAACAACGGCAACAAAGCTGAGACATTCACAAGTTGAGGCATGCAAAACTGAGACATCCAAAAGTTGAGGCATCAAAAACTGAGACATCAAAGTTGAGGATTCAAAAAGTGCAGCATTAAAGTTGAGGATCCAAGAATACGAGTGGGTGCGGTGCGATAATGTTGTAATGTGTATGTGTGTGTGTGTGTGGTGGTGTGAGTGTGTAGTGTGTTTGCATGTGTATTCTAATAAATAATAACAATAGCATGAAAGATAAATAACAAAAGTTTAAGATAAACATTAAATGCTTTTAATACAATTATACCGTAATGTGTTACAAGTGAAGTCGTGCGCGCGTGAGAGCTGTGTGTGTGATTGTCCTGTGGCGTGTCAAAAAGCAACCAACACCAACCCAACAATGCTCTGCCCAACACCAACACACATCCAACCCACCTTGCCTGTATGTGTATGTGTGTTCTAAATAATAATGTTAACAATAGGCATGAAGTAAATAACACTACATATAATAAATAAATAAATGTTTTAATAAATTATACGTTATATGTGTAAGTGTGCGCGCACGCGAATGCAGTGTCGCTGTGTTGTCGTATGTGTGAGCGATAAACAACCATCGTGTGTGTATGTGTGTTTCTCAAAATAATATTCGCGCGGAAATATTGCGCCTGCGGGCGCACGCGGCGGAGGTTACGCGAAATATTGCGACCTGCGGGCACGCGGCGCGGGAACGCTGGAAAATATTTGCTGCCTGCGGCGCACGCAGCGCGGGGACGCACCGCAACGCACCCGCCAGTGCCGGGCCGCCCGCCGTCCCCAGCGGGCCGCAGAAAGAGCCTTGGTGGTTAGCTTATGAACTAGTGAATTAATCATTATCTATTCTAGTGAAAATAATAATTATTCCTCAATGTACCAGATACTTTATTATATATATGAAAACACTTTAGTAAAAAAAAAACACCTATTTAATACAAATCAGCATAACTTGTTGCAACGCTTAAACAGCTTAAAATGCTAATATTTTAAAATGAGTTGGGTCTAAAAAAAGGTAATAAAACACACACCTGCGCAAAGTCCACCGCTTTAAGAAACAAAGTTTAATTTTCAAAGACGATACAAATAATTCCGGTACCAATTTAACACATACGGAGGTCATATAGAATAAGGATTTACCCCGACCATCACAAGAAGGAAAACATTTCCCTTTTTACCTGCTTAAAGGAACTTACCGATCCAGCATGTTTCAGTGGAAATATTATTTTATAACAATACATAATAAACAATGATTCTTGTCTATACGGGAAATACCTTTTCCTTTTGACCCGGTATTAGGATTAAATTAGCCCGTCTACAAAAAGGATTAAGGCCTATCCTAAATTTAGGCCAAATTTAGGCCAACGTAAGTTATTGCACCCACCATTTTTACAGAAAAAGTCAGTGTTGAAATATATTATTGACCTGGAATTGGCTTACAATCGGCCCCGGGTTACAAAAAGAATTATCCTAAATATTAGACCTTAAAGTTAGTTATTTCAACCATTTTACAAGACGAGAGGTACAGTTTCGTATCTGTAAGAGAGTGCGGGGTAGTTGTGTGTTTCTCGTGATGGATTTGTCAATGTACATCAGCAATAAATTAAATAATAATAATAACAGAAAACCGAATTATTTAAGAAACTTTGAAATCATTTTTTAGTTAACGATCGAGTGCAATAATATTAATTAAATCAAATTAGTTATTTTTTATAAAAAACTTAGAATGATTTTAATAAAATACATGTATGTTAGCAGAGAAGAACGTTATAATTATTTTTTATTTAATTTATTACATGGCGTAAAGATGATGAACAGCCAATAAGTCTGAGAACAAAACGTGGCTAGCTTGGGTAGAGGGGTGCGGGGCTGACCCGTACTGATTACTGATATTGCTTTAAGGAAACGTAACAATCATATGTTTTTAATACAAATTTCATATAATTTTAGTAAAAGTTATTTTAAAACTTGATAGTTAAAATTTATAAACAAAAAAGTAGTTAACACGTTAATAATAAATTATGTTCAACAGATAATGTTTGATTTTATAGAAGTTTTAAGAAACTTTGAAAATAATTTTAGTTGTATTTGAATGAGTAAATATAAATGTACGTGTTTAATTAAACATAAAATTGTTTTAATAAATTATACGTTAACTATGTGTAAAGTGAGTGTGCGTTGGTGGTGTGTCGTTGTGTTGTGTGTTAATCTGGGTGCAAGTACTAGATAAAATCTGACAGTGTGTACCTGTAAGTAAAGATCATGTGTGTGAGTGGGATAAGTAATCTGTGGTGAGTGTAAAGTAAATCTGTTGTCATTGTCAAGTAAATCTGTGTGTGATGTGTGAAGTGTAAATGTAAGATGTCTATGGACAAATGTAAGTGTCATAGTGAATAGTTGTTGTATAAGGTATCAGGTAGTGAATGTGCTGTATAAAGTGTAAAGTGTGGTGTGTGTGTGGACCCACATGTTGTATAAGTGTAAAATGTAAGTGTCCTATGGTAAATGTAAGTGTCATAGTGGATGCCTGTGTGTATAAGTGTCATAGTGACATGTGTGTATAAGTGTAAGTGTATGTGTGTTTGTGTGTGTGTGGATGTGTGTGTGTGTTGTGTGTGTGTATATGTGTGTTCTAAATAATAAATAACAATAGGCTGAAGTAAAATAACACTAAGTATAATAAAATATAATAAAAATAAAATGTAAAAAAAATAATCACAAACAAATAATATTAAAAAATAAATAAAAAGTATTAAAACAAAATAAAAAACATAATGATTAATCAAATAATGAGTTAAAAACAGTAACTAAAGCAGGAAAAGTTAAAACAGTAAAGCAGAAAGTTAAAGCAGTTAAAGCAGAAATTTTAAAGCAGTAAAACATGAGTTAAAGCAGTAAAGCAGTAAAACAAAAGCATAACTTAATCCCCTCCCTTGGTGTCTAAGTCACACACCAATCTATATGACTTTACTGAATTTACTTGCTTTACAGATATGTAGATGCTAATGAAATATCGTGAGTTAAAGCAGTAAAACAGTATTGCAGTTAAAGCAGAAAACATGAGTTAAAGCAGTAGTAAAACAGAGTTAAAGCAGTAAAAGCAGTAAAACAAAAGCATTATAATTTCCCCCTAGGTGTTAGGTAAACCCTTTTGATTTACTGGATTTACTGCTTTAAGGTATGTAATGTTAATAATATATGAGTTAAAGCAGTAAAACATATTGATTTAAAAGCAGTAAAAACGATGAGTTAAAAGCATAAAAATGAGTTAAGCGTTAAAGCAGTAAACAAAGCATACTAATTCCCTTCTCGGTGTTAGGTCACACCTCTATTTAATTAACTTATTTACTGCTTTAAGGTATGTAATGTTAATAAATATATGAGTTTTAAAGCAGTAAAACAATGAGTTAAAGCAGTAAAACATGAGTTTAAAGCAGTTAAAACATGAGTTAAAAGCAGTAAAGCAGAAAAGTAAAAACAAAAGCATACTAATCCCCCCCTCTGTGTTAGGTAACACCTCTATTGAATTTTACTGCTTTACTGCTATTAAGGTGTGTAATGTTAATGTTTTTTAGTAAAATTTCGCACAATTGTAGTAAAATCTAAAATGCTTCATATATCAGACATTCTGAATTTTTTTCTTCTTACATACAATTTTTAAAAATTTATAAATTAAAAAGTATAAGTAAAAAGTATTTAAGTAAAATAATGTTTAATAAATATGATGTGTTAAATAATAGGTCTGTAATGAGTACAGTTTTAGGTCGCGAAATGTTTTTTAATAAAAAATGATTTAAGTATAGGAAATAAAATGAATGACTTATAGCTATATATCATTTTTCATTCGCCGGCGGAGTCGCAACCTGCGGATGTTTGCTTTGGGCCTCCATCCTGCGGGGAGGGGCTACTGCGGCTTGGTGGGCAGTTATGAACTTTGGGGAAGACAATAATATTAACTCTGTTCTATGATGTGAGTAGAGATGAGCATCAAAAGTGATTTCATCAAAGATGAAGTCATCAATATAGATGGTATCAAGGAAGGACGTCATCAAAGATGAGTCATCAAAGAAGAACCTTCAAAGTTAAGGCATCAATGCTGAGACATTAATGCTGAGGCATCAATGCTTAGGCATTAAAGTTGAGGCATCAAAAATATCGAGTGTGTGAGTGTAAAGGTAAGTGCATCTGCGTGTGGGTGTGAGTGTAAGTGAAATATGTTTTAATGTAAGTGTCTATGGAGAGTGAAGCGCTTATAAGTGTTATAAAATACTAACTCATATAGGAAGCATTCTCTAGCAGCTATGTAAATACACAATCGAATCCTCATTAACCTTATTACCAAAGGGGTAGACACCATCATTAGGCTATTCTAGGCTCAGGGGAGGCAAGAAAAGGCTTGAAAAAAAAGTGGCACTCAGTTGGCACTATGTGGCACTCACTTTGGGCACTATGTTTGGGCACTCTACTTGCACTTATGGCCACTCACTTGGCACTTTATTGGCACTCATTTGGCACTTCACCTTGGCACTCACCTGGCACTCACCTGGCACTCATCTAATGCTCATAGAACACTAATAGAAACATCACTAGATACTCCTATACGGTGATTGGGAAACATCAAAATGTCTTTCAAGTTAGCGTGGGTCAAAATTGACCCATTAGGTATATGGTAAGGTCAAGGCGAAATATCATGGTCAAACAAAGTAAAGACATCAAAAACGGGCTAAAAGTCCCTAAAAGAAGGACAAAAAATTACCGTGGGTCAAATTTGGCCCACGGTATATGGCAGGTGAAAAGCCGAAATATCATGGTCAAACCAGGTTAAGACATCAAAAAAGGGGTAAGCCCCTAAAGGAAGATCCAAAATTACCGGGGCCAAATTGACCCATGGTATATGGAAGGGTTTAGCCAAAATTTACCGTGGGCAAAAAAAGACCCATGGAAGACCTAAAGGTAGCCAAACAATTACCGTGGGCAAAAAATGACCCAGGGAATATTAGAAGGGTACCCAAAAATTTCCGGGGCCAAAATTGACCCATGGAAGACCCAAAGGGAAGGCCTAAAATTACCGTGGGCCAAAATTGACCATGGAAGCCAAAGGGTTGTCGAAATATCATGGTCAAACAGGTTAAGACTTCAAAAAGGGCTAAGCCCCTAAAGGTTAGCACAAAAATTACGTGGGCAAAAAATTGCCCACGCGTCGAAAACAAATTACGGGACGTAAAATTAGGGGGGGTTATACGACAACGGTGCTTGACGCCAAAACCGTTTGGCGCACCCTTGTTTCGAAAGGGGCTAAAAATTAGGGTTGCCAAAAAAATTGAGGTTGCCAAAAAAATTAGAGGTCGCCAAAAAAAATACGTGGGCCAAAAATGACCATGGAAGACCAAAGGGTGGTGGCCGAAAAAAGTTAAAGTCCCAAAAAGGTCTAAAGGCCCAAAAAGGTCATGGTCAGGTAAGAAAATTTGCTCAAAAAGGGTTCAAGCCCAAAAAGGTAAAGGTCAAAAAAGGATCAAAGGCATGTAAAAAATTGGGCTTCAAAAAAAGGTCAAGGTCAGAAAACACCGTGGGCAAATTTTGCCCACGTTGTCCAATATACACCTCCTACTACTTATATACTAGTTTGTCGTCTTAACTAAGGATGATGAATTGTTTATTGTATTTTAGATCGTTTCTTTATGTTGGTATATCTGAATATTGAAGTTTGGTTTCACGAAGTACTTTTTGTGCAAACTTTCAACAGTTTTATGATGGAGATACCGGAATTTCTTGTATAGAGTTATTGTCAGCTTGGTTTTAGATGCTTTAAGCGTGTTTTTTAAAGTTATGTATTTAGGATTTGACAGTTTGTATTGTTGCTGTTGACAGGTATAATCACGCATAACATTTTTTTGTATTTGGAATGGGTAATATATTAGAAAGGATGTTTATTTAATAGAAAATTTGGTATTTTTGCCTTGCTTTACGTAGAGATTTTTTAACGTGTTTGGGGATTAATTTGAAGATATATGTTTTTTAGTATTTTAATTTCAAATTGTAAATGTTGAGGATCGCAAAGTTTATATGCTCGTAAAAAGATATTGCTTAAGACGGCTATTTTTGTGGAAGCATCATACGCAGAGAACCAATGGATATGTGAAGGATTTGAAGTAGGTTTACTATAAATATTGAAGGATGAAAATTGATCATA
>JABUQX010069947.1:15000-20000 GCA_015478945.1 Trachelipus rathkii | reverse complement strand
AAAAAGAAAGTAAAAAATGGATATAAAATGTCAGACACGCGATTAGTCTCGGAGAAGCCCACAGGGGTGACTTCCAAAAATAACCCCTTATTCGCCCTGCCATTCCATCACCATGAAAGGCCATTGACGCACCATCTGGTGAGTGGTAGTTGGTGCCGAACACGGCCGAATTGCAGCCTGTTCGATGCTACGTCTCCTTCTTCATAGATTCGCAAAACCTTCTCGGTTTTAAGTTCTAATTTTCATTTAGTTGAACATCACCTCTCCTCCTCTAACCCACATCTATTCTTAACCGAAACTTACGATTTTCAGCGTTCTGACTTCAAACTCTACTCTGTTGACCCCTACTATTTTTTCTATCAATTTTCAGCCAAAGGCAGTTGTGCCAATGTGTGTAATGATGTTTTATTCCGTGTCTTTGATTTGGAGTTTTTCGAATATTCTACCTAATGGCTAAACTGTCATAATAAATTAGAACACATTCTCTCTCTCTTACATTTCCTCCTGCCCATCAATTTCTTGCGTTTTCCATAACGTTTAACTACCAATTTTCTTTCCTCCAAATATTCAAATAAAGTTGATGAAACTTGCGTCACAACTTTTTCTATCAGAATTAACTCGAGCAGTTAGTGCATCCTTACCTACTCGTATCTTTGATCGTCTTTGAGATGAAACGAACATTCTAGATCTTTTCCTAATCGCTAATTCTTATCCTTATTTCGTCAAATTCTTTCCCCCTCTTGGATCCTCCGATCACTCTCATATATGTTTCTGTTCTATCTCTTCAAGTCTTTCGCAGGAAAAACCTCTGCGTACAGTGAAAAAACGTTTTTGGCCACATCGGTTCTGCCTAACAGGTTGTACTTCTTTGATTTCCCATGGAATGACTACAGTTTCCTTGGAAAAGGTTCCTCGGAGTGTGCAAAGGGCGAGCTAATTCTCTCTGGCATGGAGGCTCTCACCCCATGATCTGTACCTTCAACTAAACCTAAATAACCTTGTTTTAACTCTGATTGTTCTCGCGCTATTAGCCACAGGGACGCTGCCTTTAGGAATTACTCTCATCTTCAAATTCTAGAAACCCTTGCGACTTATATTTCATCCCAAAATCGTGCAAAATCTTTTCTCCATGACACTAAAAATCTCTTTTACGGTAAAAAAAATGCAATAATCTTACTGGATCCTCTTCCTCACGTCCTTTCTGACATTTTTCAAAAAATGTTAACTCTTAACTTTGCTTCTGAATCTCGCCCTTTTTTAGTATTTACCATTGGCATAACTACCGTTTAACCTTCCACTAAAGCTGAACTCTTAGCTCAAACCTGTGCTTCTAATTCCCTCATTGACGATTTCAGTGCTATTTCCTCTTCTCCACCTCTCTCCAACATATTTATTTTAATATTGTAATTTCTTCAAAATTTGTTATTTCTGCTTTTTCAGAGCTTAACACAAAGAAAGCGTACGATTCAGATGGTATTCCTTTTATAGTTCTCAAAACTTGTGTTTTCAAGCTTGCACTCTGCCCTGTAAAATTATTCCGTTTCTGTCTTTCTACTTTGGCCATTTTTTTTTTCTGCAAAGGTGCCCTTGTACAAAAAAGGAACCAATCTCAACCCTCCAAGTATCATCAAATCTCTCTAACTCCTGTTCTTTAATAGTTTTCGAATCTATCTTAGCAGAAAGATTTAAAAATATCTCAATTCTTCTAATCTTTTCTCTGCTCGTTAATGCGGCTTTCGCAAGAAGCCCTCTGCTGGCGATCTTTTTCCTTGTCTTTCTGTTTCTTGGTCCTCTTTCCTTCAGTATTTTGGTGAATGCCATCGCTCATTTTTAAATCTATAAATATTGGTGTTACTTATGGTTCTGTTTTACCCCTAACACTTTCTGCTTCACATATCCACTCCTATGCCGAAGACTTCACCCTTCATTACTCCCCTCATTTCGATAGACGTCATTTTCAACAACAATTAGCTCACCATTGGAACACCCTTGGAGAGCATCCTTTGATCAACTAGCATGTAATCTTTCTTGAATTTCTTTGGGTCATTGAGAACAAGGTCGTTTTCAATTACTCAAAAGCTCAGTTCATCCATCTTTACCCTCCACATAATCTTTCACACAGGTATAGCATCTTTGAAAACACATAACTCAAACCTTCGTCTGTCCTTAATATTTTTGGTGTTTATTTTTCTCGTGACCTTAATTGCAATGTTCATATTACTTCTCTTTTAAAACAAGCTTCTAAAAGGTTGGGTGTTCTGAGGCACATTCAGAATTTCTTAACGCCACCTCAGTTGTTTGATATTTATAGGGGTATCGTTCGCCTCTGTATAGAGTATGCCTCACGCATCTGGAGTGATTCCACTCACACTGCTCCTCTTCAAATGGTTGAGTCTAGGGCTTTTCGTCTTTTCAAGAGAATTGCCGTTGCGTCACTCTCTTTATTTCATAACTATTATAACCGCTGCTCTTCTGAGCTTTTCAATCGCACACTCAACTGAAAAAGGGTTCTTGCGACACACCTTTCTACACAGTCTCATATTTTTCTATGCTCTCTCTGACCTCAGACTTAACAGCTATGCTCAATCTTACATGTACTCCACTGGTAAAGTCTGGAACATACTCCCGTTATCTATTTTCCAAACTACCTTATAAACATTTTGCATGCAGTGCTTTAATAACACACATTACATTTAGATTAATCACAAGGAATTAAATTATTGAAGCTATTACAATTCCAGCGAGATATTTTTTTCTTGAGGAAAATGTGCAAAAGGGAATATTATAATATAATATATATATATATATATATATATATATATATATATATATATATATATATATAATATATATATATGTATATATATATATATATATATATATATATATATATATATATATATAATATATATAATATATAAATAGATATATATTTAATAATAAAAAAAATATAAAAAAAAAATATATATATATATATATATATATAAATATATATATATATATATATATATATATATATATATATCTTCTATATATATATATATAATATATATATATACCGTATATATATATATATGTAATAATAATATATATATATATATAATATATATATAATATAATAATAATAATATATATATATATATATATATATATATCTCTCTCTATATATCGAATTGACTTTCGCATTCTAAATATTAAAAATAAATTTGCATTCCACTCGGGGCTTTGAATGCGATTAAAATATGATGGACTTGTTAGAAAATTTAACAACTTTGTGAGAAACTAATTATAATTAGCTGATAGTTGCGTCTCAAGGTAGTGACAGTAATGTGTGTCACAATCGAAATCTGGCAATATTAATATTGACAGACTCATACTTGTGAGTATACTCGCTCGAAATCAACTGTTGAAGCAATTCCGCAATGGTATCCTTATCCAGTGTGGTTTGGGATTACTTCGATATTGTTTCCCATGACAACGCAAACCGTACACTTTGCAATCGTAATTATTCTCAGAAAGGAAGAATGACATCCGGGTTAAGAACTATCTAAGCAGCAAACTCAAGGAAAATGTAGAAATGAAAATGAGTAAAAGAGTAAACGATCCCCAATTCCAAATTTAAAAACGAATCAGATTACTCTTGAAACTAATATAAAGTACAAATATATGGGACAATGAAACGAAAAATATAAATGATTGATATAGTAATTTTAAAGAAATTATAGTAATAGATGATCTTCTGTTTCGTTACCCTGAAATTCTTGGTTTTGTACGGCTAACGAAAGTATGTCTCTTTCAACACACTACTCAAAGGAAATACCACATAGATAATACTTGAAAGAAAAAGTATGATAGAGTTAAAACTAAAATTTCAGAAACAATAACCTCTATCAAATAATCATTCAAGTTAGCTTTCTCCACCGACGAATGGATAGAAACTCAATCAGCAGTTTTTTTGTTTTCTCCGAGTAGTCATGCCGTTGACAATTATTTCAGAAGCTATATTTTGTGTCGTGCTCTGAACCTCTCACTGAACGTCACACAGATGAATATCTCAGTGACATATTTAATGGAATGTTGCCGAAATGAAACCAATTCCATATGATGCTCACTGTGTCATGAGACATGCTAGTGCCAAAATAAAGAAAATTCTTTCTTTCTTGAGTGAACAACATAAACTCCGTCAATCATTAACATTTAGAAATGTTGTGACATCTCAAACAAGGGAGTCAGCGAAGTCTCTCTCAAAATATAGGTCAATTGCGGCACACTTTATTCATTCGCCATGGGCCAGTAGAAAGGCTAATATACAGGCCAGAATTTAAAGTGTTGCTAATGTCAGTAATTACATGACGATACTTGAATTATATTTAAGGTGCAAGAAAAATAATGGAATCCATCTACCAGAGACACTTTGATGATAAAATAAATGTCTTCCTACCATGACAAATCATATTGCAACAATTGACTTGTCACTCAAAATCATTTAAATAATTATGAAATTAATTCAAGCACTTGTTAGTCATCCTCTTGTAATAACTCTGAAGAGAGTGTAATATCCACAGACGATGACAGTTCAAGGAATAAAAATGATGAAAGAGACGATATTTAGCATTTTCTGTCCTCTAAATTTATTACATTTGTTATTGTACCATTAATGATAGGACAATGAACATCGTAAATAGAAAACTATTTGTTTCCTACGCTCGTTAATTTTGACTAACCTCAAAATAGAAATATCAAAGTGTGCTAAGCGTGTTTGTACTAAACTTAAATGATCCTACATCGTTAGTTTTCTTGCTCCAAAAAATAAAATTTAGATCTCCCTTTCTACTCCTTGTTGCCTCTATTGAATCGTTGCAATACACCTACTGAAGGCGGCATATATATAAATAATATATATTATATATATATATAATAATATTTATATATATATTATATATATATATATATACTATATATATATATATATATATATATATATAAATATATATATATAT
>JABUQX010069947.1:0-7500 GCA_015478945.1 Trachelipus rathkii | reverse complement strand
AAGAAGGGGAAGAAGTAAGGATGAAGAAAGAGTCTGAGAAGGAGAAGAGTTTGGTACCGGCACCGCGTGCTGGAGCCGGTTGCGTGCCGCAGTTATTAAACATTCGTTCTAATAATAAATGCACATAACTGCTTCTGATTCTACATTGAATGTCATCATTGCATGCATCATGGCAAAGATAACCGTTTTCTAAATGTTTGAAGACTGACATTTATATTTTCAAATCTCATTTTCTTTTTATAAACGTTAACTAATATAATTTTTTGTTTGTTTTTTTTTTTCAATTTATTTTTCTGACTTTATTTTTTTATAGATTTATATTTAATTTAAACTTCTGTGTTAATTTTTTTCTTAATATTTTTACAACTCTTTATTTTACATATTATACTTAGTGTCAATTTTTTAATCTTAATTTTTAAATTTTTTTTTTTATTTAAATTTATTTTTTCTAACTATTTTTTTAATTATTTTAATTTACATTTAAACTTTGTGTTTATTTTTTTTTTTTTCTATTTTTTTATAAGTTTTATTTTACATTTATACTTTGTGTTTAATTTTTTTTTTTTTAATTTTTAAAAAAATTTTATTTTACTTTACTTATCTAGCTTTATTTTTCAACGTTATTATTTATTTTGTTTACATTAATTTAACCTATTGTTTTACTAAAAAAAATTAATTCTTTTTTGTTATAACGTTAAAAAATTTGCATATTTTCATACCTTAAAGCAGTAAATCAGTAAATCAGTTAAATCAAACCCCAGCCACCCCCTACCCATCCATGATCTATTGATCTATGATCTATTGATTATTGATTTAGGTCATCTTTTTACTAAAATTATCATGTTTGACATACGTAAACGGGTAAATCACATAAATCAGTTAATAAACGGCAACACCTCGAGATCTCTCCGTCTACTGAGCCAAGTCATATTTTTACTAATTGTTTGTTGTTCTTTAACATTTTTTTTTACTAAAATTTTATTTTATATGTTTATAACTTTAAAAATTTGCATTGTTACTCATCTTAACAAGTAAATCAGTAAATCAATTAATCAAACCACCCACTCTTCACCTCCATCCATGATCTATTGAATTCTATTGACTATGATCTATTGATCTATTGATTCAAGTCATATTTTGTTATAACAAAAAACTTTTATACTTTTTATGTTCATAATTAAAAATTTGTATTTTTTACATACCTTAAAGCAGTATCAGTAATCAGATTAAATCAAACACCCACCCACCCAACCTACCCTCCTGTCCAATTATGATCTATTGATCTATTGATTATTGATCTATTGGATTCAGTCATATTATTGTATAACAAAACAAACCTTTTACTTTTTATGTTTACTAACTAAAAAAATGTATTTTAATTTACCTTAAAGCAGAATTCAGTAATCAGTAAATCAGCTTAAAGCAGGTAATCGAAATCAGTAAAGCAGTTTAATCAGTAAATCAGTAAATTCAACCACCCACTTCTATCCTCCTACCCAAACATAATCCATTGATCTATTGATCTATTGATCGTATTGATCTATTGATCATTTGATCTTTGATCTATTGATCTATTGAATTTCAAGTCATAAATTTTTTATTAAAATTAGTATGTTTTGCATACCATAAGCAGACTAAATCCAGTAAATCAGTAAATCAAACTACCCTCCAACCACCCTACCCTTCATGATCTATTGATCTATTGATTTATTGATCTATTTGATCTATTGATCTATTATTAATGATTCCAAGTCATATTTTTATTAAAATAGTTATGTTTTACATACCCTAAAGCTGTTAAATTCAGTTAATCAAAACTGCCCATCGGCCACCTCCTACCCATTCGTTGGTAAATTGATCTATTGATCTATTGATCTATTGATCTATTGATCTAATGATTCAAAGTCATATTTTGTATAGACATAACACAAAACTTTTATTTATTTTGTTTTGTTTCTTCAAACATTTTGTTTTTACTAAAAAATTTATTCTTTTTATGTCTTATAACATTAAAAATTGGCATTTGTACATTACCCTAAAGCAGCTAAATCAAGTAAATCAGTTAATCCAAACCACCCACTCTATCCTCCTACCCATCCATGATCTATTGATCTATTATCTATTGATCTATTGATCCATATTATAAGTATCTTTTTGTATAGACATAACACAAAACTTACTTATTTTTTTGTTTTCTTTAATATTTTGTTTTTACTAAAAAAATTATTTCTTTTTATGTTTATATAACTTAAAAAAATGTGCATTTTTACAACCCTAAAGCAGTAAACAGTAAATCAGTTAATCAAACACTCTGCCTCCCACCCATCCATGATATATTGATCTATTTGAATCTTTGATCTATTGATCTATTGATTTCAAGTCAATATTTTTTGATTATAGCATAACATAAAAATAATTTCTTTGCTGTAGTTGTTGTTGTATTTGAAATGTCGCTATTGTTGTTGCATTTCGTTGCAGGTTGTTGATGATTTGTCTGTTGTTGAAATGTTCTTTGTTGTTGCTGTTGAAATGTTGTTGTTGTCTGTATGTTGCCTGTTGTTGTTAATATATCAAACGTTTCAAGTTAAAATGGAAATAGGCAAACTTTTTCAAACATATCTCTAACATATTATTGTAATTTTACATTAACATTATTATATTGGGACTAACAAATATATTCATCCTGCCTACATGACATTACGCATTCTTAACAAGGTAGACTAAATTAGAAGTTTTCAACTTACCAGCAGAAGTCAGCATAACAATCTCAATCTTTACCCATACACAACCGCACCAAAATATTATTATTTATTATTATATTATTATTATTATTATTCATTATTATTATTATTATTTATTATTATTATTATTATATTATTATTATATATTATTATTATCTATTATTATTATTCCACATAGATCTCACAATTACAATTACGCGTGCGAATCACTTTGCTGCGGTCACAACTAGAGCATTGGTTGGTAAATTGCTCTCTACCCGATACCTAAACATTACGTAATCTTGTTACGCTCAATTGATAGCCAATCAGAGAATATTTGCTATGCCATCACGGGACAGCCAATGAATTCGAGGAATGACTCATTATCTTAATATCTTTTGCACATGTGTAAGGTAACCGAGATTTATTACTTTGTTCCCAATATCTTTTGAAACATGAGAAGGGTAACGAGATTTCATACTCTTGTCCTTACTTAACATCTGTTTTTATCTTAAACAGTATAGTTTTATTTATTTTATATATTCATTATTATTATTATTATTATTATTATTATTATTATATTATTATTATTATTATATTATATATATTTATTTTTTGATATTTTTATATTTTATTATTATTGTATCCAGAATATATGTATTTACATAACAAACCTAACATACACACACACACACACACACACACACCACAACACACAAACACACACACCACACACACACACACACACACACATAATTATAGACACTTTACTATATACCTATTACGGATGGCAATCATTTCGTACTAACTTATGAAATGACTGCTATTTCTATGATGTCAAGCAGTGTGCAACATTTTCTAAACGTTGCTGGAAGACATTTACATTTTTCACATGTTTAATATAAACATTTTGTTTTGTTATGTTCATATACATATATAGTTGATATAATAATAATAATAATAATAATAATAATAATAATAATAATAATATAATAATATAATAATAATTAATAATATAATAATAATAATAATAATAATAATAATAATAATAATAATAATAATAATAATAATAATAATAAAACTACTGTTTAAGATAAAAACAGATGTTAAGTAAGGACAAGAGTAATAAATCTCGTTACCCTTCTCATGTGTCAAAAGATATCGGTTACAAAGTAATCAATCTCGTTACCCTTCACATGTGTCAAAAGATATTAAGATTAATGAGTCATTCCTCGAATTTCATTGGCTGTCCGTGATGGTATAGCAAATGCAGTTCTCTGATTGGCTATCAATTGAGCGTAACAAGATTACGTAATGTTTAGGTATCGGGTAGAGAGCAATTTACCAACCAATGTTCTAGTTGTGGACCTGCAGGCAAAGTGATCGCACGCGTTATTGGTTATTGGAGATCTATGGGAATACATAATAATAATCAATAATAATAATAATAATAATAATAATAATAATAATAATAATAATAATAATAATAATAATAATAATAATAATAATAATAATAATAATAATAGTATTTTGTATGGTTGTGCATAGTAAAGACCGAGATTGTTATGCTGACTTCTGCTGGTAAGTTGAAACTTCTAATTTTAGTTACCTTGTTAATGAATGCTGTATGTCAGTTAGGCATGGATGAGATATATTTTTGTTTAGTTTTCAATATTATAATGTTAATGTATAAAATTAACATTAATATTTTTAGAGATCATGTTTGGAACAGGTTGCATATTTTCATTTAACTTGAACGTTTGACATATTTAACAACAACGCAAACAACAAACCAGCAACAACAACACAAACAACAACAAACAACAACAGCAACAACACAAACAAAACCCTTTCCACAGCAACACAAAAACATTTCACACAAAAACAACATCAACAACTGCAACAAATGCAACAACAAATACGACCATTTCACACAACAAACAACTACAGCAAAGAAATATTTAATGTTATGCTATACCAAATATACATTGAATCAATAGATCAATAGATTCAATAGATCAATAGATCAATAGATCATGGCCAATGCCCCGAGTGGGGGAGTAGAGTTGGTTTGAATTAACTGATTTACCTGATTTACTGCTAAATAGGGTAATGTAGAAATGCAAATTTTTTAAGTTTAACTATTTCATCAATAATTATTTTTAGTTTAAAAAACAAAAAATATATTAAAGAAACACAAACAATAAATAAATTAAGATTTTTCACTAGTGTTATGATCTATCAAAAGAGACTTATAATATCGACCTTGAATCATTAGATCAATTAGATCATGGCATGGGGTAGGAGGACAGAGTTGTGGTGGTTTGATTAACTGATTTACTGATTTACTGCTTATTTAGGTATGTACAAAATGCAAATTTTTTAAGTTCTAAATAAAAAGAATAATTTTTAGTAAAAAACAAATATTTAAGAAAACAAAACAAAATAATAAAGTTTTTGGTGTTATGTCCAAATATGACATTGAATCATTAGAATCAATAGACATTCCAATAGACTCAATTAGACAATAGATCATAGATCAACTTTATATACCACGGAATGGGTTAGTGGAGGGTGGCCGGAGGGCAGTTTGATTTACTGATTTACTGTCTTAGGGTATGTAAAAACATAACAATTTTTAATAAAATATGACTTGAATCAACTTGCATCAATAGATCAATAGATCAATAGATCAATAGATCAATAGATCAATTAGATCATGGAAGTGATAGAGGGTGTTGGAGGGTTTTAGTTTGACTTTATATTTACTGACTTTACTGCTTTAAGAGTATGCACAAACATAACAGTTTTTGTGTTATGTTATACAAAAATATGACTTGAATCAATAGATCAATAGATCAATAGATCAATAGATCAATGATACAATAGATCAATAGATCATAATAGATCAATGGATTATGTTTGGGTAGGAGGATAGGGTGGATGGGTTGATTTATTGATTTACTGATTTACTGCTTTACTGATTTACTGATTTACTTTACTGATTTACTGATTAACTGCTTTACTGCTTCAGGGTATGTAAAAAACCAAATTTTTGAAGTTATAAACATAAAAAGTATAAAAGTTTTGTTTTGTTATACAAAATAATGACTTGAAATCAATAGATCAATAGATCACAAGATCAATAGATCAATAGATCAAATAGATCCAATAGATTCAATAGATCAATAGATCATAGAAGGGTAGAGGGTGCGGGTGGGTGGTTTGATTTACTGAATTTACTGATTTACTGCTTTAAGGTATGTAAAAATACAATTTTTTTAAGTTATAAACATTAAAAAGCTATAAAAGTTTTGTTTTGTATATACAAAATATGAATTGAATCAATAGATCAATAGTCAAACCAGATCAATAATCAGGAGGAGGAGGATAGAGTGAGGTGGTTTGATTCAACTGATTTACTGATACTGCTTTAGAGTATTAAAAATTGCAAATTTTTTTAGGTTATAACATAAAAAGCATAAATTTTTAGTAAAAAACAAATGTTTTAAAGCAAATAGATCAATAAGATCAATAGATCAATAGATTCAATAGATCAATAGATCAATAGATCATAGAATGGTATGAGGGTATGGTGGGTGTTTGATTACTATTTACTGATTTTATGCTTTAGGGTATGTAAACATGATAATTTTAGTAAAAAATTTGACCTTAAACAATAGATCAATAGATCAATAGATCAAGATATGGATGGGATAGGAGGGTGAGAGGGGTGGTTTTTTGATTAATGAATTTACTGATTTACTGCTTTAAGGTATGTAAAAGGGAAAGTATTTGAAGTTAAACCATAAAAAGAATTAAATTTTTTAGTCATACAAAATGTTTAAAAATAAATAAACAAAAAATAAAATAAAAGTCTGAAAACTAAATTATAAAATAATTGAATAAATATTTCTTAAAACTAAAATGCAAAAAAAATATCACCAAAGCTATGGAATCTGCATAAAAAACTATCTAAGAAGAATAAAAAAAAACAAAAAAAAATAACACAAAGCAAAAAAACAAAATAAAACTTTTAAAAAAAAAGTTAGAAAAATTAATTTATAAAAAAAAAAATTTAAAATTAATATAATAAAAAACTAAAAGTATGTGAAAATTAAAAAAAAGGGTGTAAAAAAAAACACATAAGCAAACAAAACGTTAAAAAAAACAAAAAAGGTAAAATAAATCTTATAAAAAATAAAGTCAGAAAAAATAATCTAAAAAAATTAAGCATTTTTATTATAAATTAAAATTTAACTGATGATTTGAAAATATAAATGTCAGTCATTCAACATTTAGGAAAACGGGTATCTTTGCAATGATTTGCAATGCAATTGATTGACTGTACATGGTTAGAACAGGAGCGAGTATGTGCTATTGTATTATTAAACGAATGTTTAATAACTCTGCACCGCACGGCTCCAGCACCGGTGCCGGTACAGACTCCGACTCCTCTGACTCTTTCCATTCATCCTTATTCTTCCTCCTTCTTCCTTTCTTCTTCTGTATTTGCATTTCCAGCATTTTTTCAGTCTAGGACCCCTCCGATTGGGGTCCCAGACACCTTTACCGGACTTATAACCGTCAATTTTTACGAGATTCACAGTCCAATAACATATATTTTGATTAAATATGGGCAAACGATATTTTATTACTTAGCAACCGCACCGCTCCAGCACCGTGCCAGAATGCCAAGACTCCGACTCCTCTGACTCAGACTCATTCTTCAACTCTTTCCTTCTCTAAACTCCTCCTTCCTCATCCTTCCTCCTTTTTT
>JABUQX010069946.1:35000-36313 GCA_015478945.1 Trachelipus rathkii | reverse complement strand
TTGGTTCCCAAAAGAAATGCCCAGTGCGGCAAACAGAAGAAGATGGAGGAAGGAAGAATGAGGAAGGAGAAAGGAATGAAGGAAAGAGGCTGAGAAGGAGACAGAGTTCGTACCGTTAACCGATGCTGAGTTAGTAAACATTCGTTTGCTATTTTTATTTTATAAGTTTTCATTTTTGTTCATTTTTGGCATTTTGTCGATTTAAGATTTTTAATTTATTTTTCAAATTTTTATTGATTTTTATTTTATTTTTAATGAATATTTTGTTTCTTAAAAGTACAATTTTTAGTAAATTTCACTTTTTGTTTATAACGTAATTTTTTTCGTTTTTACCACTTCTAACAGGCAGTTAAATCAGTAAATTCAGTTAAATCAACCCCCACCCTACCCTCCCTAACCCACCCTTGATCTATTTGATCTATTGATCTTGCCTGATTCTATTGCTATTTTGAACTCTAAATGATTGCACAGTTTAATTTAAACTAAAACTTTTTAGTTATTTGTTTAGAAAAATATATTTTTATGGTTATAACTTATTTTTTTTTCGTTATTTTTTATACCTTAAAGCAGTAAACAGTAAATCGTAAATCAAATCACCCTCCCTACCCTCCCCAGCCCACCGTGATCTATTGATCTATGATTTATTTGATTTTATTGATCTATTGATTCAAGTCCATATTTTGTTACAAAAGACAAAACGAAAAAATTTTTGTTCTTTTATTGTTTATAGCTAAAAAATTGTCAAATTTCAGCCATTCTAAAAGAAGTAAATCAGTAAAATCAATCCGCCCCAGTCCTACCCTCCCCACCGCCGACCCATGGATCTATGATGGCTAATGATCGTATTGATCTTATTAATCTATTGATTCAAGTCATTATTTTATACACAAACACAAAACTTTTTATGTTCTTTTTAGGTTATTATCGTAAATAAGTTTGCATTTTTTACACACCATAAAGCAGTAAAATCAGTAAATCAAAACTACCCTCCTCAGCAGAACAACCATTTCCATCCATGATCTATTGATCGATTGATCTATTGATTTCAAGTCATATTTTTTACCAAAATTTTTATGTTTTTACATATCCATAAAGCAGTAAAATCAGTAAATCGGTAAACCAAACTGCCCTCCCTCGCTCTACTCCACCCATCCGTGATCTATTGATCTATTGATCTGTTGATCAGATGATTTAGTTTGCTTCAAATAATTTACGTTGTTGAAGATGGTTTTTAAATTCAAGTAATTTTGTATAAAAAGTTTCGTTAGTCTTTCATGCTTGTTTATGTTTAAATGTAAAAACAAAATTCTTTA
>JABUQX010069946.1:0-20000 GCA_015478945.1 Trachelipus rathkii | reverse complement strand
GGAATTACTGTCATTTTCAAATTCCAGGAAACCAGTTGCACACTATATTTCATCCCAAAATCGTTTGAAACTTTTTCTTATAACACTAAATAAAATTCTTTTCTCAGTAGAAAATGCAGCAATCTTACTGGTTCCTTTTCCTCATATCCTTACTTACATTTTTCAAAAAATATTAATTCTTAACTTTGCTTCTTCCTCTTCCCCTTCTTTATTATTTTCCGTCAACATAACTGCCGTTTATCTTCAATTAAAGTTGAACTCTTTGCTCAAACCTTTGCTTCTATTTCCACCTTAGACGATTCCAGTGTTATTCCTTCTTCACCACCTCCCTTCAACATATTTATGCCAATATTGTAATTTCTTCAAAAGGTGTTATTTCTGCTTTTTCCGAGCCTAGCCATAAGAAGGCTTACGGTTCTGATGATATTCCTCCTAAAGTTCTCTAAACTTGTGCTTTCAAGCTTGCATTCTGCCTTGTTAAATTATTCCTTCCTCTGTCTTTCTACTTTGGCCTTTCCTTCTTGCTGGAAAGTTGCTCCTGTAACAACCTCCAAAACCATCGCCAAAATCCTCTCTAGTTCTGCTTTTATATAGTTTTCGAAATCTATCTAGCAAGAAAGATTGAAGATATCTCAATCTTTTAATCTATCTCTGATTGCCAGTACGGCTTTCGTAAGAGATGCGTTCTTACTAGCGAATCTTCTTTGTATCTTTCGTTTCTTGATCCTCTTTCCTCTTTATTTTTGAAGGAGCCTCACCGACGATCTTTTAATGTCTATAGAGGAGGATGCTATCATAGTACTGTTTTGATCCCTAACTCTTTCTACTTTTCATAAAAACCTATCCTATTACTTCATCAAATATCCATCCTAGCCGACCGACTTCACTCTTTATTACTCCCGTCAATTGATAGGACGTCCTTTTCAACAACAATTAGCTTACGCTAGGAGGGCACCCTCGGATCAACTAGCATCTGACCTTTCTCGAATTTCTTGGGGCATTGAGAACAAGGTTGTTTTCAAATTACTCAAAAGCTCAGTTCTTCCATCTTTCCACTCCACATAATCTTTCACACAGGCCTATAACGATCTTGAAAAAACACATAACTCAAACTGTCGTCCTTTAATATTCTTGGTTTTTATTTTCTCGTGACCTAAATTGGAAGGTTCCTATTGCTTCTCTTTTTAAACAAGCTCTAACGGGTTGGTGTTTTCTAGAGGCGCATTCAGAATTTGTTTCAGGCCACCTCAGTTGTTTTTGATCTTATAGGGGTGTCGCTTCGCTCGATTGCACAGAGTATTCCCACGCATCTGGATGATTCCACTCACTCCTCCTTTCAAAAGGTTGAATCTAGAGTTTTTCGTCTTATCAATCAAATTGTTGCGTCGCTCTTTATTTCATCGCTATTATAGCGGACACTGCTCTGTTCTGAACTCTTCATCACATTTACCATTCCTCCATTGAGAAGTCGGTTCTGTGTGACACACCTTTCCTACACAGGTCTCATTTTTCTCTATGCACTCTCTGGACTCAGACTTAATAGCTATCTCAATCTTAAAGCCTGGAACCGCACTCCCGTTATCTATTTTCCAACTACCTTTGATTTGCATAATTTCAGTAATTAACACCGTAAAGATATCTTTAATTTTGTAAATCACAAGAAAAACTAAAATTGTTGTTTGTAACTATACAATTACAGCGACTATTTTTTTCTTGAGGAAAGGTGAAAAAGAATAATACACGACACCCACACCTCACAACACCCATACCCACACCACACACCACACACACACACACACACCACACACACATATATAATATAATAATATATATATATATTATATATATATAATCCATATATATATATATATATATAATAATATAATATATATATATATTATTAGTGAATTGAGAGCAAAGCTGAATTTTTGCATAACCGCGGTTTGCGGTTTTTTTGCGGTTCTTAAATTTTCAATAACCGCGGTATTATCTTTATTTTTATTATTATTATTATTATTATTAATTATTATATATTATTTTATTATTATTATTATTATTTTATTATATATTATTATTATTATTATATTATTATTATATTATTATTATTATTATTATTATTATTATTATTATATTATTATTCACTTATTATTATTATTATTGATTATATTATTATTATTTATTATTATTAATTATTATTATTATTATTATTATTATTATTATCTATATTATTATTAAATTTATTATTAATATTATTATTATTCATTATTATTATTATTATTATTATTATTTTTATTTTTATATATTATTATATTTATTATATTATTATTATTATTATTATTTATTATTATTATTATTATTATTATTATTATTATTATTATTATTATTATTATTATTATTATTATTATTATTATTTTCTTGAAATTCTAAAATTTATGGTCATTTATGTGCAATTTAGCCACTGTTTGCAGGAGTTATCAGGGTGCAAAACGAGAACTCATGCACAATGCACAACATAATCCACTTTCCCCATCCTCCACCCTGTGGAAACTGGAAAGCATCCCGTAAAGGTGCTTCTTTAGTTATTCGCGTTTGTAATTGAATTTTAGAATCGGCAAGTTTGATTTAAGGAATACCAATTTTCTGCATTTTCTCTTGTTAATCTCATCATTTTCTCGTCATAAATTAATCCAACACCGTTGAAAAGTTGTTCGCTTGGTATACTACTAGATGGGCATGACAAATATCTTTTAACCATCATCTTCAACTCTTCGAATTTATGTTCGGTCTCTCTCTACCACGTTAAAGGATCATCTTTGGAATTAATTCTTTTTTCTTTTTGATATTTTGCTATTTCATCCAAAACACTTTTATTAAAAACTATTTCTGAATCATCATTACTACTTGATGTTAAATGAACATTCATTTGTTTCAAACAGAGTTTTTGGCTTGGATGTTGAAGGTTGTTTATTTCTGCAGTTTAAATTCTTTAAGGATTTCTGTTAATAGATGTATCTTTTAAATATTTTGAAGAAAGTTCCTTACGTTGTTTTGTTATTTCTTTCTGAACTTCCTTCAAAACATAAGAAGTTGTAAAAAATTTCCCTTTATATCGAGCATCTAGATACATTGCGATGGAATACAAGAAATTTCTTTCCAAATTATCAAATCTTCGAGTTAACTCTGAATTTATTGTTTGTACAGCTGATTTAATTCCCTCTTCAGCCTCGAAATCTGAGGTCTGGTAAAGAGTTATTAATGACACAATAAAAGTTATTACTTGTGATATAGAGGACGAATGAAAGCTTAATTTTTTAGCAATCTCTTCAAATATCTCCAAATAGGATAAAATATTTTTCAATTAGTATAAAATCAGAACTAGTAAGTTGTCTTATCTTAGAAGTATTTCAGGAGTAAAGACAAATCGAATCCTTGTTTTTCATATAATAAAGAGAGAGAGCGCAAGTTTTGATAGCATAAGAGTATTTTTAAAAAGATAACTTCCTGACAACCGCAATTGCGGTTGTGAAGACCAGTGACAACCGCAGTTGCGGTTGTGTAGACTAGTGACAACCGCGGTTGCGGTTGTCAAAATATGTGCGGTTGCTCCGCATGTTGCGGTTATTCGATCCATCACTAATATATATATATATATATATATATATATATATATAATATATATATGATATATATATATATATATATATATAATATATATATATATATATATATATATATTATATATATATATATATATATATATTCATTTCTGTTTCAGTGTTTTACACTCTGCGCATTGGCATATTAAAAATACTGTAGATATTTCATTCGCACTCGGTTACTCACACACACACACACACACACACACACACACACACACACACACACACACACACACACACACACACACACTATATATAAATATATATATATATATATATATATATAAATATATATATTATATATATAATATATATATACCTAATATATATATATATATATATATATATATATACGTATATATATATATATAATATAATCACATACACAACCCCAACCAATCAAAACGTACCAAATAATAATTATATATATATATATATATATGATATATAATATAATATAGTATATATATATATATATATATATATATTTATATAGTATATATATAATATAATTTAATATATATATATATATAATATATATATATATTATATATATATATATATATATATATATATTTATATATAATAGATATATATATATAATTATATATATATATTCGCATGTTTTAAATATTCGCATTGACTTTCGCATTGGCAAATATGTAAAAACATACTGTAAGATTATTTACATTTTCCACTCGGAACTCACCAACACACCACACACACACAACACACAACAATTATATATATATAATATATATATAGTATATAATACATATATATATATATATATACTATATATATAATATACATATATATATATATATATATACTATATATATATATATATTCGCATGTTTTTAAATATTTCGAATTGACTTTCGCATTAGCAAATATTAAAAATACTGTAAGATCATTTGGCATTCGCACTCGGAAAACTCGGAAATGCGAATTAGAACGAATGTATATGATGGAACTTAGTTAGAAAATTAGCAACTTATTGTGAGGATAATTGATTTTAGAATGAGTGGACTAAATGCCGTTTGAAGTAATGAACAGTAATTTGATGTCGCACTAATGCGAAATCTAGCAATATTAATATTGATTGTCTCGTATTTGTGAGTATATTCGCTCGAAATTCAACTGTTGAAGCAATTCGGCAAAAAATGGCATCCTTAATCCAGTTGTGGTTTGCGGATTTACTATCGAATATTGTTTCACCCTATGACAACCCAAACCGTACACTTCTGCAATTCGAATTCATTCTCGGAAAAGATTGAAAGACATCGGGTTAAGAACATCTAAGCGACAAACACAGGAAAATGTAGAAAGGAAAATGAGTTAAAAGGGTAAAGGATCCCAATTCCAGGCTTTAAGAACGAAGCAGATCTCTAAAACTAATATAAAATACAAATATATGGTACAATAAACGAAAAATCATAAAGGATAGATATAGTAAATTTACAGAAATTATAGTAATGGATGGATCTTCTTTTTCGTCACGTTGAATTCTTGGTTTTGTACGGCTAACGAAAGTGTCAACTCAAAGGAAATACTACAGATATATTATTTGAAAGAAAACGTTATGATAGGAGTTAAAACTAAAGCTTCACGAATTAATAACCCTTTTATCAAATAATTCATCCAAGTTAAGCTTCTCCACCACGAAAGGTTAGATTCTCAATCAGGAGTTTCTTTGTTTCCTCTGAGTAGTTCATTGCCAGTTTGACAGATTATATTCAGAAGTCAAATTGTGCGTGCTCTGAACATCTCAGCTGAACGTCTACAAGTGAATATCTGCAGTGACGTATTTAGATGGAATGTTTGGCGAAATGAACCTATCTCCAAATGATGGTTTCACTGTGGTCAATTGGAGAGGCTGGTGCCAATATAGAGAAAATTCTGTTTCTTTCTTGAGTGAACAAAACACCCAACTCCGTCGCTTCATTCAACATTAGAAATGTTGTGACATCTCAAAACAAGAGTCAGCGAAGTTCTCTTCAAAATGTTGGTCAATTGCGGCACACTTTAATCATTCGACCATAGGGCTCAATTGAAAGAACTAAATAAAATATAGGCCAGAATTAAAAAGTTCGCTAACTTTTCAGTAATATAAATATAACATACGTGATTTATGTTTAAGGTTTTCAAGAACTTAAATTGAATCTACTCTGCCAGTAACAGGCCGCTCTGATGATAAAATAAATGTCTTCCATCTCAAGACCAATTCGTTTCTAACCAATTGTATCATTGTACTCCAATCATTTAAAGATATCATTATGAAAATCCGGCAAGCACTTTTTTGTCATCCTTTCGTAATAACTCTGAAGAGAGTATATGTATCCTCAGACAATGACAGTCAAAGAATTAAAATGATGAGAACGACGACATTGAGAGAAATTAACCTCTAAAATTATGGTTCGGTTACATTTGTATTGTACCAATATTCTTACTATTCCAAGTGATACAGAGACACACACCAAGGCTGCTACAAAGATAATGCCGGCCACATCTAGGCTTAAATAATATCAACTCCATGGAATGGGGTCCTCACCATACCTATTTTTAAATTTTCAAGAAAACTATGAATGGCGAAATGAAGTAAGTATTCAGTCAAAAATAAAGTAAAAAACTTAATAATAACATTATATCGGTACATTATAATTAGTCCTGATATTATATACAATAACAAAATCATATGTTGAAAGAGATAGGTTCGACTTCATAGGAGATACAGATGGAAAATAGAGTTATTAGTCTAGAAGTGGAAGATTCGATAAGATAAGGGATAATCTTTTAGAGGTGTTATGACATTAAATAGAAAAAATTGACGGAACGGCCACATGGGGTTTGCTGGTTGGGAACAATCAATGAAAAAGTATAATCTAGAAACAGAATTGTAGCGAGCTTGTGGACAGGCGGAAAAAGATGTAGAGCATAATGGTTGTGGAGGGTCTTGTGACATATAGTACTGGTGGAGTGATATTGTGTTGTCAAATTTGTAGTGCAGTGCGAGTGAGTAGTCACCTCGATTAGGTAAGCGCTTTCATCGTGAGAGGAAGACACAACTCCCAATGCTCGGCTTTATATTTCCTTATAAAGCCTTCATGCTTCGGGGAGCAGATTAGCATTTTCAGATTGATGGGAAGAAGGTGGCCTATCGAAATTGGCATCCAGGAGGTACTGGAACAGCTCCTAAAAGAAGAAGAGGCCATTTTGGCCTCTCCATC
Organism: Trachelipus rathkii; assembly: GCA_015478945.1. Taxonomy (NCBI): domain Eukaryota; kingdom Metazoa; phylum Arthropoda; class Malacostraca; order Isopoda; family Trachelipodidae; genus Trachelipus; species Trachelipus rathkii. The sequence continues at coordinate 13,111 of JABUQX010069946.1, read as the reverse complement.
AGCGATTTTCATTGCCAGTTACCCCTAAATGAGAGGGGGTCCAACATAGAAGGATTTTTTTCTTACGGGAATAGAGCAGCCGGAGAGATATTAATTTAGTTGTGCAGCGAGGTACTCTATTGAGTGTTTTAGTAGGAAGTAGGCGTTTAAGTCTTGGACCGCGCTGAGTCGAATGCGTGAGATAAATGACATACAGAGTGTCTCTGGTTAAGGTAATAGAAATCGGAGAAAGGGCAACCATTATAGCCATTAATTCAGCGTAAAAATTGAAGCATGAGGTGGAGGATAGGGAGAGTTTAACAGCAGACGCACCCACACTATCCCCTGTTTTAGAGCCGTCAAAACACTCTAGAGTAAATTCACTGTGAACTACGGAGTGAGACAGGAATGAAGCATTTAACAAGACTTCTACTACTTTCTTCCTTCTACTACAATAATCTTGCTTCTGCTACTGTTCTCCTTACAGAACAGATTTTCACGCCTTTTTTTGAATTATCTTAGCTACTTCTCACAGACTGTTATATTCTTCTCATCCAAATGCTGAGGTCTTCTATTTAGGAGATTTCAATGTACACAAACTGAATGGTGGGGTCCTGCTAATGATGCAGGAGGGGAGGAGGCCAAAATATTCAGTATTCTCAACGATCTGGAGCAACTAATAAAAGAACCCACACACATTCCGGATCGTCCCAATCAATTCTTGGAACACACTTGACCTATTTTCACCAATAGTCCTTCTCTCTTTAAATACACACACACTTTCGCTCTTATCGGTAAATCTGACCAACAAACCTATTATGCTCTCAATTTATAATACTTTCTATAAGGCCTTTATTATGCCCATTGCGTTCTTTTCTGGCACCTTTGATCGGGCGATGGGGGGGCCTGCGTCGCTTTCTACACTAGCTATAATTCGAAGACTTGCTTTTGACTCTGGTGACGCTTCGGCTCCTGCCAGATAAGGTGAGAGCTGATAATCGTTGATGAGTTATGATCAAGTATCATTGATTCTTAGACTTACAATGTTCTTTTCTCTCCTCATAATCCATGGTTCGAATCGTGCTTCCTTCTGGTCCATTCAGGCTAGAGAACTCAGTGCGTGATCGAGGTGGTCGGAAAAAAAATCTCGTTCTTCTTAAATTCACTTTGGCATAATTATGATCTATTCTCAGCTAGAAATCTTTGGAGGGATACTCTTTCGTCAGAACAAAGCGGCTATTTCATCAAAACGAAGTGCGCTACACTCTCCTTGATCTCTAATCTTAGGATAAATGCCTGTATGTATAATCTCATCTGGCCTCTTGCCAGAAAGACATTCATTAACAAGCTATCTGTTAGAAATCTGTCTTTCCTACCATTCTATTGTCGATCCTGATGTTCTATTGCTAATTTCTCCAACTGTGAAATAAGGCAAACAAGATCTCTTTGAGCCTCCCCAAATGTATACCGTCTAGAAGCTAACCCGTAAGACACTCGGATCTGATATTCCTCGTCGTTCGTAATCTCCTGCCTACCATTCTCTCAGGTGTAGTCCTCGTATGCCGTATTTGCCTTGGTGGAAGTTGTATTACATTTGTGATAATCGGGAGAGAGTGCCAATGGGGGCTCCTTTATATATAGAATATGAGAGTGAAACTATGTTTAGGAGGCTGTCGTGCGCCCCGGGATGGCATTACCGTCCCGAGTGTATTTCTGTATGGAGTGTGGGCTTGGTAGCTGACCCGAGCCCTGGATTCAACAATATTCTCTAGTCTCAATACTAATACTTTCTCTCAGTGTTGGAAGCAAACACACATGTCCAACCTATTCCGAAAAAAGGAAGCCGCTCTGATCCTCTAACTATCGGCCCGAGTTATAGCTCTCACGTATTCATAGCTCTAAGTTTCTTTGAAATCCTTTCTCCAACTCCCTTTTCTTAGATCATATGGGAATCTCAATTACTATCTTTTCCGTACTCGCCCAGATACGGCTTGTTCTGGCGCTCGATGGATCTTAGACTCTGACACGCATATGATACTTATACCTATCTTAAGGGTGATTATGTTTTCCGCACCTTCAGAGACTGTGGTGGCGGGGACATATAGACCTATACGCATAGAACAATCACCGGGAATATAGTTAGTGGCAACGCGTTCAGGTTTTGAGCTCAAAAGTCTCCTCCTTATGGATTTTCCCTCTTCGTCTTTAGGGCGTGTACTTATGATCTAGTTTCTTTCAAATCAGTATCAATATTCGGAGCTAGTTGTTGATGGGGCATCTTCTTCTTCTTTTTATCATATATTGTGTTTCCTTCAGGGTTTCTTGTGTTTTGCCTACTTTAGTGAGTCCTACCTCTTTCATTAATGATCTTCATCGACCGGGGCTGCACATCAATCTATCCACTCGGTATGCGATGACTCGACCCTTCATTCTGTAACTCATTTTCAATTCTGCTCCCTCTTTACTTCTAGAATTGCCTCTTGTCTTATTTCTCCGATTCTATTCTCGCTGATTCGGAGTGAGTATTTTGGTTCGAAAAGAGGATTTTCCTTGCGTCGAGGTGGGCGTTGCATTTCTCTTAACGTATATTTAGAAGTTCACAATTTGTTTATTAGAGTGAAACCCAACTTGCTACGAAAATGATACAATCCTTCTCTATAGCACAATATTCACATGTTGAATACTCTTCGGAGTATCTCTTCGATGAGTTCTCTCGTCTCTCCTATTGTGACTCGAAGTTATCAATATATCACTTGTTTTACATTGATAACATACAACACCATAAATTAGAGAGAATAGACTTGGAATAGCACGTCAGAGCATAAGAGAACTCAACGAAGTGCTTGTTATCTTAGTTTTATTGTTGTTAGGTGGCCCAACGAGCCTACCTAAAGAATAGAAACTGTATAGAATTTTAGATAGTAGGTAGCGGTGAACTCTTTATTATCTCTTGCTCACGATGGTCCCAGCTAGTTACTATACGGCACTCTTTACCGTCTGATATGGTGTGTTGATACTTGTCTAGCGACTTATCTGGGTGAGAGCTCTGTTGAATCATTACGCGATACTTTTGGGATATTAGAGTAGATCGAGACTGTTCAAAGAGCCAAAAGCGTCATCAGAACGTTCTTGTGCAATTATGCCAGATTCTACAATTGTGATCCCTGCGTATAATCACGTTCTCGACGCATGTTATGTGCATGTTTATCTGCGTTTTTTTTCCATACTAAATTAGCGGGATACCGCGAAGCTAGACGGCACGAGGGCATCGTGTGGTCATGAGGTTTCATTCACTCTCATGGGTACCTACCTACAACTCTCTAATTTACGATACACTCCTTCGATGGTATCATAAGGAAAGAATTAAAGGTGCAACGCCGTGGTCACCGCAAGAGTTTTTGATGAAGTATTGAATGTTTGTAACTCCAGGCCAGCCGCTGCTGGTTCGCTTTAGCCATATTCATTCCGGAGCACACACTCGTCTTTCATGTGGGAAATTCTCTTCCATACTGACTGTGGTATTCCTGGCTGAACTTTACATTCACTCTATCTCACACTTTAGTCACCTTGCGGCCGTGCTAATCTCATCTGTCGTAGTTGCGTTAGGTTCGACTTGAGATGAGTAACTAGTGAGATGCAAAGAGACCGTACATTTGCATCGCGATGGAATATGTCGCCTTGGCCTCAGTGAGAGAATGTGGGTCAGTGAGCTGAGTGATAACATAGTTATATATGGAAAAGATAAAAGATAAAGAATAACAAGACGAGAGTAGGATATGGCTATTGATTATGGTGTTAGGTGAGAGGTCAAGGGCCAAGTAAATGGTGGAAGCGGGAATAGCCAAGTATAACCCTTCTCGTAAGAGAAAGGCAGCACCTTTTGCAAAGGGATGTTAAGGAAATTAAGGAATGTTATGAACTGTGTTTGCAAATCGCCAGAAATTAGGATTCTTGATGGCTATCGCTGCAAATGCAGTGAGACAGACCGGCGTTTCGAGGTAGCAGTCACGGTATTGGATGTATTGTGATAGGCGAAGAAATGATTTCTGCCATTGTTGTTTATTACCTATCACTAGAATGTTACCAGAGATTGATAAGAATAGTGCTTGTGCATTGTGATTCAACTCTCACACAAGGGATCACCCGGGATGTGACGGATTCGAATGGTTCCGAAGTGCGAAGATATAGCGAATCGTCCTCGTTTGGATAGAGTACTGAGAGCAAGGAAAGTTTGTAGTTAGAGTTGGAGGTTTCGTGGACAATGTAGTCACTAAAGTGCACGAGCCAAAATTGCTAGGCTCTTCTCGAGATCTAGGACTCTGAGTTGCGAGTAAATAGTAGAAGTATGAAAAGCTAAAGCATGCTCTTGGGTGAGAGTCACGCTCGCAATAGATTTTTGAGGCGTCTAGATGATAGTAGGCAGAGAGGTGCTCATTGCTGGTCAAGTGTACACTGTTAACTTATGCGTCGATGTTTAAGTAGCATCTAGAATGAGTTCTAGAAATTTGACTGTGTAAGATGTGACTCATATGAATGAGGACTATGGATCTGGGCAAATCTAGAAATAATTAGAAGATTAAAGTAGGTAGGGTCTAATAGTGACCAAATAGAGTGTTCAGATGATGGCAGGCTCACATTCTCGTTATAATTCACACACAATTAGTGATCTCTTAAAACTTATATATACGAGAGTTGTACTACTGAGGTTTTGGTGGGAGAAATGGAAGTCATGGAAGTTACCCCATGAAATATTCTCAATAGCTAATTGAAGTTTTCGTGAGGAAAAAGCAGCCTGTACCGCTAAAATATAGCGCAAGGTTCCATTCAACATAGAGAGAAATTGACCGCGCTGAAGATAGTAGATGGAATCTGGGGTATGACCGGAAATTGATATGTGAATGCACAGAAGATGAACAATTGAAGTAAGATAACAGCTTAGGAACAATAGACTATCTCTCGGAACTGCTTATTTGCGATCCAGGAGAAAAAAGGATTGATGTGATTATGGTCACAGAGGTGAGTGGGGACATTTAGCGGATGAATCATCGTTAAATGGATGAGAGTAGACGATTATGTGTGTTGACCTTGATCAATTATTTAATACTCTCTGGAGACCGTATATGCGAGTCGGAATAGAAATATCAGAACTTGCTAAGAGAGCTGTATTATCCGTGTATGTATAAAAAAGTAAAGTGATCCTACTCGTTAATTTCTGCTCCTAAATAGAGATAAATCTCTTAGTAAGAACACGCGAGTATCACTGCTACTTGCTTATTCGACGGTGAATAATGGTGAGAAAAAGATGAGTATATAAGACATGGAGCGTAATCATAGATAGGTAAAAGTATAGTTGATAATATATATATGGAATGTTAATTAGGTATACTGATATGATTTTGTAGATAGAAGTGACGTTATTAGTAGGTAGAGACGCACTTAGAGTAGCCCAATTGAGTTTAGTATAATCAGATACATCACCCTAACACATTGACGATAAGCCATATAGTGAGAGTAGGTCCGTCACTAATAGTTCTCAGTTTAAGCCTTTATAGTTATGTATTTTCTGACTGCACGTAACTGAATAAGGTGTATGATACACATTATAGGATATATATAAAGGGGTATAGGCTATATAGTTAATAATAAGTAGTCATTTCTTTTATCGATACTATGTCAGTCTTATGTTACACCTTATACTACTACCTTTTCTTAGTTTCAGGTGATTGCTATGTTCACGCAACCTTAATCACCCCCAGTCTTATTGGATAGTAATAGAAAAGTGATGTAGAATTGATTAATTAGTGAGTTTATAATTATATAATATAATTATATATTATATATATATTAATATTAATATATATATATATATATATATATATATATATATAAATATATTATGATATATATTAATATATATATATAAATAGGATGAACGTTTATATCATCATATATATATATATATATATATATATTTATTAATATATATTAATATATATATATATATATATTAATATATTATATAATATTATATATATATATAATATATATATATATATATATTAAATATATATATATATAATATGTATTATAAATATATATAATATTATTATAATTAATATATATATTATAAGTATTAATATATATATAATCATTTTTCTTTTTTATTTTTTGCTTTTTTTTATAAAATGATTATTAGTCGGTGAGTGAGTAGTAAAGTCATGGATGTCGTGCGTGTAGTCTCACTCAGAATCCAAAGATACCTCAGCACCAGGTACATCACGCAACCTCACCGCATACCTATTTATTTTTACTCGTGTCTCCGCACGCTACCGCATCTCTTCGACACCGCACTATACGCAATACCGCTAACTAAGGTCGCTATGATAATAATTTTGTATATATAGGCGAGCACCGTACACCCGGCACCGCCACCTCACAAAATTAGAGCTATAGCATACTACACGCTAACTCGAGCACTCACTCACGCTAACTCATACAGCACTACACCGCTTACCCAGGCTCACGTCTATAGGACCATAACACTTATAATATATATAAGTTTAGCTCACGAAGTTACTAAATGAATAATAATTCTTCTTTTTAATACTACAGTTATTTGGCATATTTATTTTTTAATCTCTAATAAACATAAAAATTAATCATATAATTATAACTATTATTTATATATATAATATATAATTATATATATATATATATATAATATATATATATATTTATTAAATATAATTATAATATAATATATATTATAGTAATATAACTATTATATATATATATATATATATTAAATATATAATATATATATATATAATAATATGATATATTAATATATTTAATATATATATATATATATATATATATATATATATATATACTTATATATATAATATAATATTATATATATATATTATATATATGATTATTAATTTACTAAGTATAGGTGATTACAAAAGCCTTAGCTCATAGTGAATAATGAGAAACCTCTATATGTATTTCGGGATTGCAACTCAAGTAGAAGCAAAAACGTATTAAATTATGGTAAAACAATGTGAATATTCTATAAAACATACATATTAGCCTTTAAGTGGTTGAGAAATGAAACTAGCCTCTCTTTTTATATATGTGAATATGTCTGGTGCCAATAATGTTTATAGATGAGCGTGTAAAGTTAAAATAATTAGAGATAATATTATAAAAAAAAGAAAAAAAAATCTCAAAAACTACCAATGAGCGTTCACAGGGTGAGCACAATGGCGATAATAACCAGTGATTTTAGTTTCCTTGGGTATGTTCTAAAAATTTAGATTGATGTGTATAGGAGAGACGTGCGTATACATCTAGTGAAAACTAAAAAAGAATAATAATAATATATAAAATAAGATAATAACATAAATTATAGGCTATTTTTTTTTTATAGTTTGCAGGATAATACAGCGTAAATGTGTTTTGACGCTATATATATCATAAAGTATTATATGTAAATATCTAAAACAATGGTAGCTTTGTTATGAAAATTACTTTATATGGGGCGAAATTAAATTACAGTAGTAAGGTGTGATTCAAAGTTGTTACTGCCACCTATATTAGTCTTAATCAAAGTGTTTATAACATATATAGCACCAGCTGAGGTGGCGGGTAATAGGTTGTAGGCTTGCCTTTGCGGGCTAGTGATAGTATGAGAGTAGGTAGGGGGGTGATGAGGGGTATATAATAATAGGTGCTCATGCTGTAAGCTCACTTAGGTTATAGTTATTAGCTTTTATATATATGAATACTATGTATGATAATTGATTTTTTAAAAGTTAATTATACATCCTATTGGCCAAAGGAAATTTTTGTAAGGATAATGTAGATTCTCCGTACAACTCTAGACGGGAGTAACACAGGGATTTGATGTATAAAATATGATAATTACACTTAGTAAAAATAAAACACCACTTTTAAAAGCAAATCATGCACCTGAAACTGTTACCCCGTTCCAGGGACGAGGCCGGTTAACACAAGCACACTTCCACACATGGAGCGCTAATCAATTTAACCAACTAGATAATACTCTATAGAGAAGCGGGGGTTTCCTATGAAGAGTAGACCCTAATCACGGAGAGCGACGACACCTGCTCAAAAATATCTCAAGTTCTACATTAACGCACACGAAGATGTATACTTCTGTCAAAAGACGATAAAATAAAATTTCGAGAACCCCGAGATCCTGCATCCCATCACTCGCACATTAGCGGGAGGTATCTACCCTTTGGTATATAGAGTATTTATATAGGGTATATACAAAAAAAAACACACACCAGAGCAAACACAATCTATAAATAATGATGAATGAGAATATTGTTTCTTTGAGTTACATATGTGTTTATGATTTTCTTACTATTTTCTTATATTTTCTCTTTTGTATATATATATAATATATATATATTATATTTTTTTACATTAATTAAACAACTGAATTTACATAATTGGTTCTACTCAGCATGTCCGGAACACTATTAGTCACTTTCTCACTCTTTTCCCGTAAGCTATTGTTAGTTATTTGTAGTGATGAGTTAAATAATAAGATTTATAAGCGAACCATTTGTGTCTCCTGAAAAAAGTGACTATACATCTCTTATCGTCTACCAAATTTAGTGCACTATAAATTTATATAGTTCCTATATATAAACGTTAATGATTATTGCACCATAATTTTAACAGTAAAAAATAAGGTCAGTTTGAAAGATATTTTTGACCTATAGGTAAATTTAAGTAGTCTTAAAATCGCTCACCCTAGGATTAACAAATGGATTATTCACTTTAAATATTTCATAGAACCTTAAATAGATAGTTATAATTTATCTAAAACAAATTTACAATGAGAATAGTATATGATGGTCTATATTTCGTATTCTGTAAGTCTCACACATAGTGGTATATAGTGGACAGGAATGTAACGTTGATGGTAATTGTCAAAAAGTGTACTTGATAATAGTTTGAATATAATTAAATAATAAAAAGAAAAACTCCGAATATTATTTTAATAAAACTTTGAAATATTTTTAATTAACATTTAATTTAATTAATATATAAATAATTAAGGTATATAAATTGTATTATTTTTAAATATAATAAAACTTAGTGAATGATTTTAATAAATATAACTCAATTATTATAGTTATTAAGAGATGAAGAATCTATGTTAATTATTTTATTTTATCTTTAATTATTAATCAATGGCTATAAGTATAAATGATGTTTAAATGACAAGTAATTCAACAGAACTAAATAAACTGAGGCAGGCATTAGGACTTTAGGATGTTAGAGGTAGTGTTAAGGGTTGATATCTGATACTCTATACTGATTTTACCTGATTTATTTAGTACTTTAATAGGCATACGTTATAAATAATAATTAAATTATATTAGTTTTTTAAATAAATATCATATAATTAATATTTTCTAATAAAGTTTAACTCTAACATCTTTATCAAACATACATCATTCTTATAGACACTTTCGTCAGAGAGTTTTAAATAATAAAATTCTTTGTTCACAAAGATAATGATTAAGTTCTTTATCGAATGATTTTTCTTTATAACGAATGCAAATTTTATTAAGTTATATATATGAATAATATATGAGTAATATAATGTACTGTAGTAATATATAAAACATAAAAGTATTAATTTAATATTATATACGTTATATAATATAAAGTGTAGAGTGTTGTCTAGTAGAGGATAATATATTATTTATATAGTGTTGTAGTTATGTATGTGTGTTGTATATACTATATATATAGTATAATATATATATATATTATATTATATATATATATATAAATATTAATATATATATATTATATATAATATATTAGGTCCTAATTCTCTAGTTTTACGCCTCCATCAGTTTTGATTACTTCTGTTTATATTTAATAATATTTAAGATACGAACAATTGAATTTCAGTCTTACCGAGACAGTAATTTGGCCTAAAATAGGAATGTATAAATGAAGGTATGTTGTTTGTAAAAATGAGTATATGTGTATAAAAATATGTCTGAGATTTGATGTGTTTAAATATTGGTTTCAAAAATGATGTAATAATCTCAAAGTAATGATAGTTACGACGTCTTACAGAAAAACCAATTTTATCGCTATTTTAATGTAGCGAATATTCTAATAGCTTATTACGTGAAGAAGTAAAAAAAGAGTAAAAATATACAAAAAAATATATAAAAGAAATAGATGATAGATGTAGTCAAGTAAGTGAAAAAGTAAGTAACTCTATTGCGAAATAAAATTGTTAAGAAGGCCATCTATACTCAGAAGATGAAACAATATGTCCTAAGTGTTGGAATCAGCGTATAAAGTTTATTACAAATAACAATGCGTTATGAGAATAAAAGAAATAAATAAAAATAAAGATGTAAGAAGGTGGCTCGAGCCGACGGGGGACAAAGGGGGGACGTTTCCATACCCGTAGGGAGGGCTGGGATGGAACCTCTCTCGGTGTCGCACCGACAATAGTACCTAGAGTACTAAGTGGTGAGAGGATCTGCTCACGAATGACTCTCCTCTCCCGGTAATGGGGGAGGAATAAATAGATGTCATTCCCTGTCTCTCTATTCCTGGAGTTGGAAATGGTCGAGAGACCCTTGCTACCTTGCCGAGAGTTTCATAGCGTTACCTTGTGAATGTGGGATTGATAACTATTATAGTGGTATAGAAAAAAAAATGTGAAGATAAGTATACATGTATGAGCATAAGGAGATCTTCGTAAAACGGCAAACTGATGAATATCGTGTAACAAGTTCGTGTTGAGTCCACTTGATGAATTTGTATGTTGTGTGTGATTATGTAATCAGTGTTATACTAGAAATATATTAAAAAACAAAAAAAAAAAAATATACACAAAAATAACTGACGGAGTCGTAAAACAGTAACTATATTTAAGGCATGCAGTAAATAACACTAAGTATAATAAATAAAATATTAATAAAAAATATATAAATATAAAAATTATAATAAAATTAAATAATATAAAATAAAATAAATAAAAATAAATTAAATAAAAATAATATTATAAAATATATATTATAAGTATTTAAAACAAATATATTAAAATAGGAATTAGTTGCATCAAAATTTTGACGGAAATATATGGCTAGAATAAAGCAAGAAATGATATAATAGCAAGTATTAATAAAGCAGAAAGTTATACTATTATAGCAGTTAAAACATGAGTAAGCAGCAAAACATGAGGTTTTTAAAGCAGTATAATAAGCATAGTAATAAACACAATAAAGTATATACTATTAATATACTAATTCACACCCTCAACTACTAGTATAGTTTAAGGTAACTAACCTTACTATATTGATTTATTAGTATATATAATCTAGATTTATATTGTGCACTATTATTAGGTAATATGTATATAATGTTTAATATCAATGAGTGGGAATGTATGCTATTGTAAGTTGAGAGAGCACTCACTCAGTGTCATAAAGACATATACCATAAGGATAAATAAATCACACACTTATTGTGAGAAACATGAGCTAAAAAATGTCCATGTTAATATATAATCAATGAGAAGTATGTGCTTTAACGAAACTCAGATTAAAAGTAGAGAGGTAACTAAGGTAACAAAAATATACACGAAGCACCGAAGTTATGGTGGTATTAACAATAATATCCCCCTTAAAATTGCTCTAATTTAATAATTTTATCCAATACTTCTCATACAACTTGATTACTGTATATCAGAATATCTAAATTTAGCATGTGAGCATTGTTTATACTAGCGATGTGAGTGAGTAGCAATTTAAAATAAAATTATTGTCCACCGTCTAGTCGAAACCACCTTTACGAGGTGAATATTAATCCATTATTATATAATATCAAAAACGATATAGTTAAAACTGATCACCATGTACCTTAAAAGACTAGAGCTTATGAACAACACACCATCGGAATTTCACATACATCTCGTTATACTTCGAATATATACAGCATGTGTTCTCAAGCAACGTCCTACCTAAAAATTTACATATAACTAATCATACCGTGAGTACTTTTAGTGTTAGCTTAAACACCTCTAATTGATTTATATACTGATATATTTAACTGACTTTAGGTAATGTATATAATGTTAATAGTTATATATTATAATTAAATAATTTATACGTACTATATAATATTGTAAGTTTAAATAAAATGTTTAATATCATGACACTCTGGTATTTATATTACTTTTATTCATTACAATGTCAATTTTTAAAAATTTATTAAATTAAAAATAAGTACTAAGTAAAAATCTATAAATAAATAGATGTATCTATATTGTAATAATGAATATAACTGAGTTTTAAGTAGTTTGCTACGAAATAAATTGATTTTTAAATAATAAATGTATTATAAGTGCTATATACCTATATTTAAAAAATTATAGTGGGCTAAAAATTGACCCCATGTGATATAAATTGACCAAAGGGTATAATAGTCGATCGTATTTAGTTTATACGTAGTATTGATAATAAAGTGTAAATGTATATTAAGTGATAAATATTATCATATAATGTCATATGGCGTGAGTGTTAATATGATCATAGTGAATGTTAGTGTTTAAAAGTGTTAATATGTGTATGTGGTGTGTTGTGTGTGTGTGTGTATGTGTGTTGTTTGATTATGAGTGATGTTTATATTATACAGATAAATATAGTGTTGTAGTAACCTGACTTAGTTGAGTATATAGTTACTGTAATTGTATAATATGTACTTAATATGTAGGTAAATTACATAAAGTGTCATAGTGGAATGTGTGTAATTAAATAGTTGTCTATATGATTGATGTGAATTGTATAAGTGAATGTATGTTAGTATATAATTAGTGTTACATATGTAAATGTGTGTAGTTATTGATATTATATTAATATATTTATAATGTGTTAGTGTATGTGTATATAATATAAAGTTAATAAGTGTGTGTGTATATATATATATAATATATATTATATTATAATAGTGTATAATATATATATATATAATATTATATATATATTTATTGATGATGATATGTATATATATATGTAGTAGTGTGCTGTGTGTTCTCGACGAATGGAAATAA
>JABUQX010069945.1:0-26307 GCA_015478945.1 Trachelipus rathkii | reverse complement strand
AATTAATACATTCAATTAAATCAATAACTCTTTATACCTACATAAAAATACTCCTTAAATTAAAAAAATACATCATATGTACTCGCGCGACTTCACGCGCGCTGGTCTCGATGCAACATTCCAAATGCTTTCGCACATTTGCAGTGGCACTCCCCCTTTCCTGGCAATTTGGCACTCCTATCTCGTTACTTTGATACTACTCACGCCCCTAAAATAGTTATCTGAAACACATGTGTGCGTTTAGATCCCATACCCTCTTATTCCAGACCATAGTCTTCACTACCTACTATACATCAAAGCAGAGGGTAACAAACTACCTATGTAAGACAGTGCCACTTTAGACCTTGTCCCTTACATCTACTAAAAATTTTAAATTGCTCCTTTTGTAACGTTACCATCCAAAACTTTTTTTTTTTCCCCCTACTACACTCTGCATCATCCGTTCACATTTCAATCAACTCAGAGTATTTAAACTCAGGACAACTGTATCAGTGTCTCCACCGTTGCATAACTTCACACCGGAGGTCTGTCCTCATTCACAACCATTAGACTTACTTTATTACTATACTTTTGAAAAAATCCTGCCTTTTGCACCCTTCATCCATACCGAATCATCTCGAAATCCGCCATAAAAAACAAATCTGGGCACTTAATATTAAGTCGGGACCCCCTTCTTCCTCTTCATACATTATAACACCTTTCCCCCCTGCAACCCCAATCTATCTAATTCTTTCGATTACCCTATCCATAAATTAAAATGAAATAACACACAGGAAGTATGAACGTCCCTGCATCACTTTCCTCACTTTATTATATAGTATATTATATTATATATATAATAACTATATTATACTTATATATATATATATATTATATATTATATATATATATATATTATATATATATATTTATATATATACATAATATATTAAAATATATATATATATATATATATTATTTATCTATATTATAATAAATATAATTTTAATATTATATACTATATATATATATTTATATATATATATAGTTATATATTATATACTATATATTTATACATTCTATATATTATATATATATTATATATACTTATACATATTATTATATTATATATTATATATATATATAATATATATATATTATATTATATAAATATATATATATAAGAATATTATTATTTAATACATATATCATATAATATATAATATATTCTATACTATATACTAATATTAAAACTATATATAAATATATTATATAATATATATATATATATAATATATATTATAATATTCTATATATACATATATTATATAATCTATATTTTATTATATATATACATGTATTGTATATATTATAAATAATGAATACCATTACTACAATGAAATATAAATTCTTATTTTTATTTTATTAATAAATATTTACACTTCTTTTTTTATTTTACTGTAAATTAATAATATATTAATATATATATATTAAATAAGTTTATATAATATTTATTTTATATTATATTATATTATATTTATATATTTATATAATAATATATATATAACTATTATATAATCATATATAAATATAATAATATAATATAATATATATTTATATATATTATTATTATATTAATAACTTATAATTATTATATTATATTTATATATATAATTAATTATAATATTCTATATATATATATATTATATATATTATATATATATTATAATATATATATTATATAAATATATTATTATATATATATTATATATAATTAATAATATTTATATATATAATTATTATTACTAAATATATATTTATAATATATATATATATAATCTATATCATAATATATATATTAACTTTATATATCCACGATATATAAATATTTAATTTGCAATACTTGTTATTATTACTATTAAATAATGCAATAAATATATATATTATATTAATATACACAATACCACCCAAAAATCTATATAAATATATATATATTATTAATCTGATTCACTCTTGCTACACATTCACACATAACAGCTTTACAAGGGGTGTTGGATTCCATTTACTGTCTATATCTTCTTAATGAGAGAGTCGATGGAGAGAGGCAAGAGTGATGATCGACAGGATGTTGAAGACTAAAAGAAGGATATCTGAGGGACGAGAGCCCACCGACGAACCGGATAAACTTTGTTCACAAGAGAGGTGTGCAAGACGAGAGACAAGATGATGATGTGAGATGATTGTAAATGAGAGATTATACCATAGATTATTTGTTTCAAAATTATATCGATTGTAGAGGGAATATGTGGACCGAAAGAGAGGCAGGGGACTGAACCTGTACATGAGCGTTTACCAGTATAAATATCAATTTTGGATATTTTACATAAGTAGTGACGAGTATTTAAATTTATTAAATTATTTTTTTTTGAAATGCGATTTAACGAGAGATATTATATGTTATGTAATTGGGATTTCTTATTTACATTATAAGGAAGACTGAGAGAGAAGATAACAAAGAGAATTAAAGCGGGTAGAAGAGCTGTAAGATCGGACAACTTAATTCGATTTTGAGAGGTGTCCTAAGATTGAGTGCTATGAGGCTTGAGCTTATGATTGTATGTAAGATGTTAAAAAATGACTGATTGGATTCATGAGGTATGGGTAGTTATCAGTCTTTTGAGACTTTCGCAGATGGGAATTAGAAGAAAAAGACGACTTGAAATCGATATAAGAGGAGAACGAGAGAGAAGATATAGAAGAGAGAGGAGCGAGAAATGATGGGGGCGCTGAGAGCAGCGTTTTGCAAATATTAGGAGAGGAGGGAGAGAGAGGAGGGCGGGGGGAGGGCCAATTATAAGAATGTATATATACGATAGAGAGATATAGAAGTTAAAGGATTATATATATATATAATATTAATATATATTATTAGTGAATCATAGTAGATAGATAGAGTTATATTAGAGAGGATAGATGAATACGATAGAGATGAAAGATTAGATAGTAAGAGATGATATGATAGAGAGAGTAAGTAATGATAATATATATAAGTATAGTATAAGAGATAGATTATACGATATATGAGTGCAAAAGATTTGTAGATATTAAGAAAAGAATGAAGATAGTTATATAGAATGAGGTGAGAGATTATATTTTCTGTTGAGATCAGTGTTTTGAAAAGGCGAATTGAAATAATAAAAAGATGATTAATTCACATTTTTAGAAGGTCGAAAGGCTTTTAAGCATCTTTTAGAATATTTTTTCAAGAATGAGATAAACTACGTAAAAGTCTTATATTGATTAAGGTAGGTATCCTTTTGATGAAAAATAAAAGAGATTAATATTGTCTTTTTTTCTTTTCTTAAATCACCTGCTTTAGCAAAGATAGAAAATAAGATATTATGAAACGTGAAACGTGATTCCCCCGGACGAAATGGCCTATTAGAGAATAGACCGAATTAATCTTTCGTTGGGACAATAGATTAAGCGCTTACCACGGTTTTAACAGTGTCGTAAGGGTACGAGTAAACGGACCTGATCAATTGCGACAATAGTGATGGAGTGAGGGAATACTTTGAGAGATAGCTTGTAGGGGAAATGTTGGGGAAAATGGATCAGTGATTTCTTGAGAGGAAGTAAATGTAGGACTGTAACTTCATTTTATCAGATCTAATTGTTCCCTGAGAACTGAGTCAGTTCACAGAAATTTAAGACAAGAGAACTCTGTATGTGAACCCAAATTAGGAGTTGTCAATATGATATAGTACGAAGGATATAGAATGGAGTTCAATTTGATGATGATTTAAGAATATTGAGAGGGATTTGGAGTTAATTTTCCGAGTATGATACTGGGAAGTAGCAAAATGCAGGAGAGGTCGTGTTATGATTGTGTCCGGAAAATTTGAAGAATCAAGATGAAGAATGAGAAGGAATAAGATAAAGCAAAATGGGGCAACTCGACTGAAGCAATCCTCAGCGAGTACTTGTTTTGAGAGATGTCCTGAGGCTGGTTCCGTTTGAAGGTACTGCACATGGAAATGAAAAATCTTGGCAAAAATTCTTAACATAAAAGAAGCAATTTCTTAAAACTGAGGTTATATACATTTCATTCCAGTTATTAAACATTAAAGTTTTTCTATGTGACAATGAACCTCATCCAATTTGATATACGTATTAGTTTGGATGAATATTTCCGTATAGGCTCCAGATGATGAAACGATTACGTATTTCGTATGAAGAGTATTAAAAAGAAATGAGAGAAAGATGCGAAGGACTTGATGCTGCTGATGAAGAACTGCAAAGACGAATGCGTAGAGACGCAGAGGGATTCGTGTGGACTTGACGTTACATCCTGAGGAGATCAGAGAGAGATGAAGGAGAATTTGAAGTAAATGATTAATGTTATAGTTTGATAAATGTTCTTCAGAAAATATCCGTGAGATGATTTGTTACTTGCAGACCCCCGTGCTTCGCGCATAACGAGAATGGATATGAAGATTAGAGCCATCAAATGTACTGCGGAAGGAACATTTTTTACACGGAGAAAATGTTATATAAATTATTTAACTATTCCAATAGCATTTCGAAATTCTGATTGTTTTTTATTTGACATTAGTTCATAAATAAAAATTAAATTGAAAAGACCGCAATAGGAAACACAATGAAATATGGCCAGTGACTAACAACAAAGAGACAGCACTGATTTAAAAGAACTTAAAAAAAGCTTTAAAATTGATACTCTTTATTGTAAGAAAGTTGTAATAGAAACTTTCTCAATTTACTCTTGTCTCCTTAAATTCATAAGTATGGAGAGAAACAGCTAATCTCCAAACCCAATGTAACAAGCACAAATAATTTGAGTCTATTCTTCTTGAGGATTTTATTCAATTATTAAAACATTGTGTTTTATGCATTATAGGATGTTATGCAAATTTTAATAGCATCTACTGGAGCTTGTAAAAATTTAACCTCTTTACAAGAACCTTATAAGATGTTTATATTTCGGAAGAGAGAAGACACTGTAGAAAGAGATTTTCTTCAGATTTAACTTGAGATCCTATTTGAATGCCAACAATCCGTAAACTAATTCACATTCCTCTCCAAGAATATTTTCGATTATGTTGAGTGCGATCCGTGTTTTTGTCTCTTTGTCCAGCTCAGTCTTGCATCAACAATACCAAAAGGATTTTATTAAAGCCTGAACTTGTATTCTTTACATACATTACAAGAATAGCCCCGCAGATTTGCAACTCCTTATCTCCATGATAATTGACACTATTCATGCTTTCCCAAATAAGAACTACATGATACCTAATATTTCTGGAGTATCTACTACTTTACCTCGTGTATTACCTTGGTGTTCTTCTCAAGCTCTATTTAAGCTCCCTGCATTTTTTATCTTGTGTGTGAGGAAAGTCTTTTTAACATTCTGTGTGATATGACTAATTGACACAGGAATTCAACAGAGGTGCTTTATCTTGCCACGCAGGCCTCTCGCCAAGTTTGCCTAACCTCATATAAACTTGCCCCGAATCCTTCTATTAATAGGGTCCAATACCTACCTTGTACTTATCTCAATGTAAATTTCAGCCTAATCAATTATAATAGAAAGTCGCTGCCTAAAATCTTTTGCAATAGTTGATTTCATAATTATGAACTCAGATAACAGTGTTGGTACGATTCAAGTCCAACGATTGTCCGCCTCTTGAGTTCCTACAATGTCCCGCCCAATGCATGCAGGTGATATGTTTCAATCCCTTAGTTGATCTCTGCACTTCTTCGAATCCATAGAAAGGTATTTGGAACTCCTACAGACCGCCCATTGACTTTGTTGTGTGAGTCTGCTATTAACTCGGCTGATCTTTCTCGCATCTCTAATTGAGGTAGAGGTAATAAAGCAAAATTCAGAGAAAATTTATTGACTTGAATCAATTTTGCTGACTATTGGTAAATTTGTGGCATAAGTTGTTATTCTACTATCGAAATAAACAATTGTCTTTTTCTACAAAATTACTTTACCCTAAAAGTTATGCTTATTCTCCATTTAGGAGGAAACACATGCAATATGTTCCTCATGTGCTTTTCTCCTTGGGTAAAGTACTAGATAGATTGACAGCAGAGACATTCTGCCCAAAATGTCGCCCCCTCACTTTTTTGCACAAATATATAGAGACTACAGCTAAGGCAAAAGAATTTGTATGCACTCTTCATAGACCAATCCAATAAAGTGGAATAATAATTGGAAGGATTTAGTGAATAACCGTAACATTATCAGGCTCTCTTAAAATTGAAAATAATTGGCCGGTTATGATACGGTTTTGTTTAAAATAATCCTGTTTTCTTAGGATATATGATATTACCAATTTCTCTAACATATTTAGCTTCGGTTAAAAATCCAGACAAATCTTTTTCATTATGGACTGTTTTCAAATTATTTAGATCATTCTACAGGATATAGGAGTCTATTATCGCGACACTTTAACAAACATGTATACATTATGCCCTGCTCAAAAACAAGAAAGGACATTCGGAGCCTCTCACTAAATTTTTTTTTTGTGTTTCTTTATTAAGAAAGTTCCACTAAAATGTGTGAAAGAAACGCCACACAATTATTGGAGAGACTTTCATGCAGCTCTGTTCAATCAAACTAAAAGTAGCTAAAATTTTATTTTCTTAATCAACAAGATTTTTTAGGTCACTTTTTTTTTTTTTATAGGTCTGTTTATAAGCCTTTCTTCATATTAATTATTCTCTTTTTTTAAACGATGTATACTAGAATCTGGTGAATTTTTAAGATTTTTTATATTATATTTTTCAATAATACAATCGCAACTATTCTCTTCATGGTCGACAAGAATCATCAAACAAATGTTGAAGTAGGTACCTTCGTAATTCTTCCATGGTATCTATTTTGCAATTTTTATTTCCCGTTATTTACACGTCCTCATAATTCTCCTATATATATCATAATAATTTTCTATTTAGGATGGTAAGTATCACCATAATGAATGAAAAGATTTTCAAAAAATCGAGTGTGATGCATCTAAGTCCTTAATGCCTGGTTAAGAGTAAGAAAACAAACCCTAAATCTCTTTAGCTCAGCATTACGTATATTAATTCTCTCATATTTTCTTAAAAATTTTTCCTGCGTTATTCCCCTGTTCAGTAAAACAATCGAATCGCTTGCGATAGATGGAAGGATTCATCGCTTACTGTTTTGTGGCGAGTGCATGTAACCCCATTGTAAGAGAGTGTGTCGGTGTGGCAATGTTAGGCTAGGGCCTGCCCTTCTTAGGATAATTCTTCTTCCAACGCCACATTAACCACACCTCTTATATGCCTTTCCATAGCAAATAAACACACACCTATAACTTTGTAGTGGATGGCTTCTCGAGTACCCATCGCTATAATATTGGTTATTATATATAGGTCCCATCTCATGCAGAGCCATTTCTATAATTGAAATATAGGTGCAATCAAAGGCTTCTCGCCTATTATTGTCATTATTATTAATATATTATATAAATATAATATATATAAATTATATATATATATAATAATTAATATATATATATATATATTAATAATATATATTAATTATATATTTATATATAATATATTATATATATTATATATATTTATTTATATATATTATATATATATATTAATATATTATTACGTTTTTATAATGTAGTATAATATAATATATATGTAATATTTAATAAATAAATAATTTTAATTTATGGAATTTCTCATGTAGATTTCAAACTTATAGTATAGGGTGAGGGGGGTTATAGCCCTACTCATCACTTACCTCCCCTATACATATAATACGGTACGCCATAGAAGAAGAGACTATTATTACAGATATATATATATGAATTAATATTGATATAAATTAATTATTTCAGACGTATTCATACTAAAATACAGTAACGGATATAATAGTGAAAATTACTTATTAAATGTATAATAAGAACATGAACTAGTATATCAGTAGTTAATAACTTAAAATTATATTAATTTATTATTTTAAATTGTTAAATAACCTTCACTATTTTTCTCGATTACCTATAGAATTATTATAACTTTTTAGGGACAATATTATCAGATTTAAAAATATATATATTACTATTAGGAATTATTCTAAATATCTCTCAATTTTGTACCCCCGGTTATAATATAAAGTTTATTGTATACTAGCTATACTTAATATTTTCAATGCCATGTTTTTCTGATGATCAGTTACTCTAAGTCGCAATCGATTAGTTGTGTAATGATTTGTGTTTTTATGCGGTTTCTGTAAGAAGCTGTTTTAGAAGAGTCTATTTCGATCTTGAATGTAGACTCAGATTCTATTAAGTTGATACGTTGTGTAGGTAGCTTTGAATGTAGAGTTGTCTGGTTACAATACATCATTCTTATAATCCTGATATCCACTGCTCATGTGCATGCTTGTTCCAGTGTTGCATATATCTGATGAAGGTGGAAGAAGTTTTTAATTGTAATGAAAAATAAGTTGATATTGGTAATATAATATCGAATGGGAATGCTCGTCCCAAATTGTTGGTGGATTTTAAGTTTAAGGAGCTTCTCCTGATTGTTTGTGAGATTGAAGTGTTTTCATGTATTGATTTATGTTCTAGTTTGTCTGTTACCTGATTTTCTAATAGAATGGTGATATTAACAAGTTATAGTTTTCAGTAGTAATCTCTTGAAACTTGGCAGATTAACTCCCCTTGCCGAATAATTTTATTTTGTAGGGGGTACCTTAGACAGACCTTGTCGTTGTCAATTGAGGAAATATTTAAGTAATTGAGTTTGTCTCTCTATAGCACAATGTTTGGGAACTTTTATTTACTTGAGTGTGTTTCGAACCTGATTGAGCCTCTTAGATAGTACTTGTTGGATTAGAGGTGAGTTACTTATTCATTCTTGATGTTGTGTGTAAAATAAGAAGTGAAAAGACATGTATGTACATGATCAATGGGGTATAAGAGAAAATTGTGTCAGATGTTATTAAGTTCAGATTGCTTCATTGTTGGTATAATTGATTTCTGTAAGATGTTATGTAATGATATCCCTGCCAGATAAAATTATTTGAGTATGTTAGTCTTTGGAAGATGCTGTTGAGTTTGTGTGGATAGAGGAATTCTAGTTTTATAAGTTTTGTTAAATATGCTTATTGTCTAGGATAGAGAGTATATAGGGTAATAGAAGTGATATTAAGCGGAAATAAAATATATATAGTGGTGGTTCGTATTCAATACTTATAGGTCTGAATTATTCTCCTTGGGTCGTTTTGATTACCTCTCAATCCGTACTCACCAAGTTTTGAGTGTATGCTTATTATTGGTAGGTGTTTTTTTAGGATGTTCTAACAGTCGTGTTTTGAGGCGTTATGTGTTAATTGTGGAAGAAGATTAAAAAATATTTAGTTGCTGATTGGTAAATTGCTGGTGAGGGATGTTAATTGAATTATTTTTATATCTATATTTATATTGTCTCTTATGTTTATATTTAATTATTATTAATAGTGATAAGATTTGCAGCTTTCAGATTGTACTAATCCTGATTTCTATCTCCATTATTTATGATGTTGATTGAATGTGTAATGTATTATGTTGGTTTTTATATGTAGTTTCATGGTACATTTGATATTTGATTATTATTATATAATTATATTTTATTGTAGTTTGTTTTTTTTTTAGGGTTTATTAACAGCATTATTATTATATATTATTAATTATTGTTATTTATTTGTGTATTATTTTTTTAATGAATTTTTATGGGTTAAATTTTATTTATTTGTTTGATTATAATGCTCTGTTCATTTCCGTATTAATTATAATTTTAGTTTCTGAAGGGTATTTATATCGTGAGTATTTAGTTGTGATACTTCTTGAATCAATCATTAATGTTTTACTGAATTCATTTATTTTAATTATTTGTTTATAACTATTAAAGAATTTTCTTAATTTCTTAATTATTGTTTTTTGTAATAGTTTAGATCCAATTTATTGATTGAATTTTTTTAATTTGATTTGTTTTTGTATGTAATTGGGATTTTTATTTACTAGTATTATTGTAATTGTGGGTTGGAGTCTAAATTCCATTAAATGATAGTATAATTCCTAAATTTGTTATATTAAGGTAGTAAGTGAGTATGATGTATAAACGATGTCAACCGGAATTTAGTTTTAACTTTTATTTTGCGTTTCTTTTATTCATTATTTTTAATTATTTTTTTATTAAAATTATTATATAATTAATTTTATTACCTTATGTGCTTGAGTTTGAGATCCACTGCTCACACCTGATTACAGTGAAGTGAGTTGATGTTTCTTCTTTACTATATTGTTTTAGCGTATTTATTGTGGATAATACACATATTCAGGAATCCTCGAGTTGTTACTAACTTCTGAAGCTGGATTTTTTAGTAGGGAAGCTGAGGCATATTATTTAAGTAGTTTGTGTTTGTATGCTAGGCAGTATTGGGTATGCCTTAGGTTTGTAAGGAAAAATCATCTTTTTCAGTTGACACCCAAAGATGTATTGTATATTAATATAAGTGTTGTCCAATCTAAACTGATTTTCCTGCGTAAGTAGAGTTTCTCTCGAAGTATGATGGCGGCGTGCATCTTCGCTCGCTATAATTAGTACCATACAATAATTGCTCATTGTCAAGGTTTATGGAATTGTAATTATTATTATGTGAACGATAAATTACAATATTTATGATGATGTACGAATTTCTTCAACAATAATTTGTATTTAATCTCTCGGCTCATCGAATCATCTACACACATTATTTAATTTTTGTCTATTGTTAAAATTTTTAAACTCTACTTTAAATTCTTGGTTAACTAACTATTACTATTATTCTCTTTTGTCTATGTTAAGATATTTACTTATTAATTTTATCTCATCTTACTATTACTAATTACTTTTTATTATTATAATTTATAACCCTTTGTTACTATTATCATATTAGCTTTCCCCTTATTACTGTATCCCTTCTTTCTTGCATATAAACTGTGCTTTAAATCTTGCAGGGTGGCAAATATTTGCTTTAGTGACTTCATTTCATATTTTTTTAAACGGTAATTAATAAATAGTTTACTTTTATTACGATGTAAATTAAAAAAGGTACTTTTAATTAGCTTTTATGCACAACGATATTAAAAAGGAAAATATTAACGGTGACAAATAATGTAGTTTAAAAAGTAGAACTTTTTTCGCTCTAATGTAGTGGGATACGTTTAAAATATTATCACAGTGATATAAAACAACAATAATCACATCTTTTATTATTAAATTACAAAAAATTAACAGTTCAAGTATCGAGACCAATTAATAATATTTTGCTCAACGAAAGATCATTTTTATTTTTAAATATATATTATAGTAGCCTATGCCTTGCCTTTCTTATTTAAGTAATTTTCATTTTGCGCTTATTAGATTTCTGCTTATTAGTATTTCAAATTATTTGGGTCCAGCTTTTTGCACTTCGTCCATATTTTACTTATACCCTCCAAAGCTCTGTGCCATACAAAAGTTCTAAATAAAAAAAAAGAATTCATTGCCGTAATCTGATTACCATTTTGAATGCAAATTCTGTTGGTCCTCTACACCTTATTTAGTCACATCACTTGGTAGATTGTGTTATAATTTCTGCTGTTTGTAACAAAATTTTAAGTCACCGACCAACATCATTAATTTTCAAACTTACAATGAGCACGTTAATATGACTCACTTAAAACATGGATATTGGGCTAAACATTTCGATGATACAAAACCTTGGACAAAGTTTCTTCTCTAGTCTACAAGTAATAGAGAAGTTCGGGGAAAGGAATAACTTGTCAGATCTTCAACTGAATGGGTCGAGTTGGGTCTCTTGTGGGTAGCATGAGTGGGGACAGAGTAACCCCTCGGGACGACCCCGGCCCCCCACATAATGTTGTTGTTGAAGTAACAGGCAAAGATGGTGCTAAAACGTCAGTATGGGACCCAAAGGAAGGTCATCCGAGTGCTTGGGCGACAGAGAAATCAGCAAAGGAGAGACGCGAAAACTTAAAATGGGGACTAAAACTTTCTTTAGATCAGGAATCCATTAAAGAGGATGGTCCACACACACACAGCACTAATGGCATACCCAGTTCAAACGGCGCTCCTGGTATTAAGGGACTTGGCAAAGAGGTAAATTAGAATAGAATATAAATTAGTCTTTATCCTTATTTTTCAAATTCATTATATTTTACTATACACCTTTCTATTTTGAAAATCTCATACACTTGGCTTCATAAGCCACATCATATATTCACACTGTCACTCTTATTGATAACTTTTAACTTCAGCTTGCATATCTTTCTTCCCACCACCTACTATTAAATTCACCATTATTCATCTACATAACTAGAATATCCAACATCGTCACTCTATGCATTACTAATAAAGGCTATCTCTTCATTATTATACGTCTTTATTTGGTTATATTCAGATTTTCATCATTTTCACCTAATTTCAACTGATTTATAATTTAGTTAGTGCTGCTTCACTCATACTTTTATTCACTATAAACACTTAGGTCACCACTTTAAACTTCTCACATAATTTCTCTTACCTCGCATTACTTAAGAATATGATTCATTTCACCTCTCCATACTTAAATCTATTAACAATATAATACAAAATATATATGACTGACATTCCTATGCTTCAACTCCCTAATCAATCTAGATTATATTTAACGTCCATAAAATCAACTTCAGAATATTTTATTCACACAAAGCAAAATCAAATCATTACATTTTATTACTTCTTTAATCATCTCTACCAACCCAACCTTCGTATACTTATTAATAATATACTCCTTGGTAGCTCAGAAAGAAATGTTAATTATCTATACACACATAACGCATTCTTCATCCTTCAAATAGAATCAATTCACCTTCCTAACCATTTATCAATTTCTCCGCAACTCCAATAGGCATCAAAATTATCAACGAATCCCCTTTTTCGGATATCACTTACTTCAAACCAATTTAAAGTCGCCCAACACACCTCACTCCGAATGTCACCCTACTCACTATCAAGAATCCAACAACATCACTGCAAACTTCATTCTTATATAAAAGTACATATCTCTCCCAAAACTTTCACCCTATAATGGAACATATGTTTATCAACCAATATCAATACCTTAACCTTTCCAATAACATTATAAATATTTGAGCAAATTTAGAAATTTCCAGTACTCAAGAACCATAAAACAAAATCCACCATAACCTATCCGTGACACAATTCAGCTCAACATAAATCGCACTAAACTTACCTTCAGATCTCCAGTCTATTCTTTTCCAATATCTAAGCACAATAATAACTGATTTTACCACCTCCTCATACTCTTCATTATTACCAGTTACATTTCATCTTTGCTTCAGTAACCCGTCAAGAAAATTTAAAGTTATATCACCTTTCTAAAATAACAATTCATCCTCCCTCCTCTCGATTCTCACAACCTAATTTTTAATCCACCTACAATTCCATGTGAATCAGATTATCATTAACTAAATTTGTATCTGGACATAATTAAAGTGTACTCTTTCTGCGATCACTGCAGGTACCCGCAGGAATAGCTAGATAAGCATTCCTAGGGTATATATATTAATATATATATTATATATATTATATATAATTAGTATGGTAGTGAGGTGGACCTTAATCCATACTACTCACAAATCCCTTTAGTAGCCATTCCATACGAACATGCAGCAGTAAACATTACGCAATGATGGGACTTCTTTCTCTCCTTATAATCACAGGAAATATAGAATCGAAGAAAGTGGATGTTGTTGTAATCATAGTAATTCAGAGTGATGTATGTTCTGTATGTTTAATATAGTACGGAGAGTCCTTCTCCTTTAATAGGAAGTAGTGTATTATGGTATCTAGAGCTCAAGAGAGTTAACATTAATTCAACTGAGAGTGCAATGGAATCTACCCTACACTCAAATAACTCCATAGTGCTACATATGAATATATAAATCTCAATCGCTTGATAAGCATCTCTGCATCTCTTACTCTCTATCTCTATCACTCTCTCTCTATATTTATATATTAAATATTAATATATATATCTATATATTAATATAATATAAATTATATAATATATAATTATAAGTATATATATGATATATATATAAAATATAATTAATTATTAAATTAATATATATTATATATATTATATATAATAACTATATATAATTAATTATTTATTATTAATACTGATTATATTATTATTAATATATATATTATTAATATATATATTAATTAATTATATATATTAATATATATATATATATATATATAATATATATTATATATATAAATATATATATATATACAATCTATATATATATATATATATATATTAATATACATATAATTAATATATAGGCTTTTAACATTTAATAGGAATGGAATTAACATCGCCATTACCGACGGATGTTGCAACATTAATAACAAATCCACATGACCGCTAAGTAAATAAAATTTAGATTAACTACATATTCAGCGGATAATTGAAAATCTATGATATCCGATACATCCACAAATTATAATATATATATAAGATATATGAATTAATATTATATATATATATATTATGAATTATATTATATTAATATATATATAGATATATATACTATTAATATATATAATATAAATAATTAATATAATATTATTAAATATATATAAATATTAAATATATATATATATATATATAATATATATATGATATATATATTAATATCAATATATATACTAATTATATATATATAATATATATAGATATTATATGATTTATGTATTTGTATCTATTTAACCAAAATTTAGTTTTATATCAGTATAGCTGAATTGAAATAATTATTTTTATCAGTTAAATTTTGTTTAAAGATTTGTTTAGCAGTTATAACAAATAATTTGAAAAAACTAATTTTATATATAAAATGTATAATAAAATTACATATCTTAAATTAAATAATATATAATAATATAGTTGATTTTATTGAAGGTATGAAATATTTACAAGTAAACTCAAAAAAAACTATAAAGTTTTTTATTATTATGTTTTTTTATTTAAAAAAATAATGATATATAAAATAAAAAAGATTGAGTTTTGTTGAATTTTTCTAAAATTTCTGAATATATATAATATATATATTTATATGGTATATAATAACTATATTATATTCTATATTATATCTATATATACGAGAGAATCTATTCTATCGTATATATATTAATATATAAATAATTATATATATATATATATAATATATAATATATATACTGCAACAGTTTATTCTATCACTATTACGTATCAATAATAGGATCTAGGATCATCAGTGTTTAATATCTTTGATAGTCCCAAATTAAATTGAACTAGTAATGAATAGTCATATGTGCCGTTTTTTAAAGTTTGGTTGTACTTAGATAAAATGTTAAAAAAAATTGGGGGTGCGCTGAAGTAAAATTATTATTGATTACTTCACAAAGTAGGGGACTGATGTTAGAATCCGTAATATTATGGATTTAGATAACAACTCTGAAATAACTAATATAAATATTAAGGTAGTATTACCTGACAGCAGCTCATGCGATCTACAATAAAACAAGCTTATTGAATCTTCTTTTATTTTTTATGGAGGACTTACTCTCACCATAATCTACACACACATGCCTTTTTAATTACAAAATAAAAGGGATAACACGACGAATCATCTAACAATACAATTCAAATTACTACTAAAGAGAGTTATCCACAACGCGTATTAGAGTTTACACTGGCGTAACACAAACGAACGATTCTATTATTAAGAGAGGAGGAGAAAAAGCAGAGAGATACTCTATATGAGACGCGTCAATGTGTCGTTGGAGAGAAATTTGAGAAAATTGATATATTGCTCATGATGGTCTGTATATAATGTAATTATATAGTTTATATAGTATTTTATTTATATATAAATGGGGAGATGTTGAGATGATTTTGGGAAAGTTAATCGATTACAATAAAGAGATTTAAAAAATGTTATGAGAATTGATGATGCATTATGTCATATGTTAGTTTAACAACCATTTATTGTATATGTATCAGTTAGGTTCTCACTTAAATAACTCATTCAATATTGTTTTTTACCGCTCACACTTTGAAAATCAAATTTTAATTTTTATCTCACCAGACGAGAGACTCACACCTCCAATTATATATATAATTATTATAAACTTTTTAAACGCAAAACTTATAATAAAAACCAACACAATGTAACAATACATTTAATATAACTTATATCAATATATTATTATATATATTAATAATATAAATAAAATATATATAATAATAATAATAAATAATAATTAATAATATAAATAAAATAATAATATAATATTTAATATATATATAATATATAATATAATATATAATATATATATTAAAATATATATATAATATATATAATAATTATATAATATATATATATAATATATATATATATATACTATATAATATAATATATATATATAAATATATATATAATAATATATAGTATATATATATATAATATTAATATAAGGATAAAGAGACTCAAAAAACGAATAAAAAACAAAAAAAACAAAAGGCGACAGAGGAGGAAAAGAGATAGATAATTATAATGAGTTGTTTTGCACTGCACAATATTCTAATTGTAGGAATAAAGCTGACATTTTTCATATTATCCAGACAGGTTTTCTAATAATTCAAATGAAACGTCTGATAAGAAACTTCAGTTAGGAAATGTACTTTCATATTATAAAATCATTATAATCAATGTCTTTATTCTATAATATATTATGTAATTGCGCATATTATCAAAACCATATTAATATTTAATGTGAGAATAGCGATTTATTGACATTTAGTGAATAAAGAACGCTTATATGAGGTTATTCTTTAAATTTTAAAGTTAACAACTGACTTATCTCATTTATATTGTTATAATATTATTATTATTATTTATTATTTTATATAATATTAATTATTAATTATTTAATTATTATAATCTAATTAATTATTATTATTAATTAATATTATAATTATATTATATTAAAAATTATAATAATTAAATAATAAATTAATTAATTAATTATAAATAAATAATAAAATATTATTTAATAAATAATATAAAAATAAATATAATAAACTATAAAAGTAATTAAATAAATTAATAACAATCTAATAAAAAATTAATAATAATAATTAATAAACAAGAGAAACTTATTCTTATAACTAATTGGATCATTATACTCATAGTTTATTAATAAAAGAACTGTAGGCCTAAAAGATTTTTTAAAAAATGAGAAAAGATGACTATGAAAGGAACTAACGTCTACAATCATAATGTTCTCTAAAGAGAAGAGAATCATATCACTTATATTTCTCACTATCTGCCACTAGTATTAATTGATGTCTCTAATTTTATTATATATAACAAATAACGAGTCATGATAAAGCGTAGATGTAAATGAACATATAAATGTGTAATAAACCAAACGATACACTGGGACCGTTAAGAAGAGAGATATTCCCGAATGGTCGCGATATGGACAGCCTTATGAATTACGTAATAAAACTTATGTACTATAATCATTAATTAATATAATATATATATATATATATTAATAATATATATATTAATATATATATATATTATATATTAATATATATTATATAATAATATTAAATATTATTAATAATATATATTATTTATATCATATATAATATATTATATATTATATATATATATTATAAATTAATAATAATATATATAATATATAATATATTATATATATATAATATATATATTATAATAATAAATATATATATTATTATATATCCTATATAAATAATATATATATATATTATATATAATTATATATATTAATAATATATAATAATATATATATATAATATATATTTAATATATAAATATATGTATATTATTTTTTTTGTGTTTTGTATATTATATATATAATATACTATAATATATATATATATAATATATATATTATTATATATAATATATATATATATATAATATATATATTATATATATATATATATATATATATATGTAAATGCTATATATATATATATATATATATAGAGAGAGAGAGAGAGAGAGAGAGAGAGAGAGAGCTATCCAAGCGATGAGATTATATTCCATTGGGCATTTGGGGTGTATTTGGGTGTAGGGTACATCCCATGACACTCCAGTGATTAATGGTTCACTCCTCTTGAGCTTATAACCACACTCTTCTTACACAGGAGAAGACTCTCCGTATAACATACAGAACATAATCACTATTACTATTACAGACAACACCCTTTCTTCATCTATTCCTGTGTATAGGAGAGAAAGAAGTCCCACAGCGTATGTTCTGCGTGTCGTAGGAGGCTACTAAAGGGATTGTAGTAGTTGGATTAGGGCCCCCACTACCACTTATATATAAATATATATATACCCTAGGAATGCTTATGCATTCCTCGGGCCTGGTCGTGATCGCCGAAAGAGACCTTTTATCTTCCGACAGAATTGTATGAATCATCTGATTACATGGAATGGTAGTGGAATAAATGGTGAGGAACAGAGGAGGGAGGTGATGAATGTATTTAGAAAGGGTAAATTTAATTTGCTTGCTGTTACTGAAGCAAAGATGAAAGGGAGTGGTAAAGAAGAGTGGTGTGGGGTAAATGTTTGTGTGCTGAATTGGAAAAGAATGAGACTGGGAGCGATGGAGTTGCGATTCTGATGAGTGAATTGTGTCACGGAGGTATGGTGGATTTTGTTTGTTTGAGTACTGGAATTCTAATTGCTAAATTTAAGTTTGGAAAGGTTAAGGTATGTTTGGTTGAAACATATGTTCCATTTGAGGGTGAAGTTGGGGAGAGATTGACTTTCTGGGATAATTTGAATGATGTTTTGGATGAAGTGAGTAGGGGCTTCGGAGTGATTGTGTTGGGCGACTTAAATGGTTGGATAAGTGATCGAAAAAGGGATTGTGTAATTTGTGCCTTTGGAGTTGCGGGAGAAAATGAGAATGGTAGGAAGGTGATTGATTTCTTTGAGGAGAGAGGTATGTGTGTAAGTAATACATTCTTCTGACCCAAGAGTATTCATAAGTATACGAAGGTTGGGGTTGGTAGAGATGATACAGAAGTAAAAAAGTATGATTGATTTTGTTTGGGTGAAGAAGAAGATATTGAAGTGTTTTATGGACGTTAAATCAGTGATGGAGTTGAAGATAGGAATGTCAGGTCATTATTTTGTTTTATGTAAGATTAAGTATGGAGAGGAAAGATATTAGGAAGGAAGTGAAGAGAATTTAAAGTGAGAAGTTAAGTGGGCAAGGTTATAAGGAAAAGTATGAGAGAGCACTTACAAATTAATCAGTTGAATGTGAATAAGATGAAACTGAACAAATAAGGACGTAAATGAAGGAAGCCTTTATTAGTATTGCAAGAGACGTATGTGGATATGCTAAAGTTGGAAGTAAGAATGTTAATAGTAAGTGGTGGAATGAAGAGATTATGCAAGCGGTTAAAAGTTAAAAAGATGAGTGATTGAATGTGCTAGAAGCCAAGGATGAGGTTTCAAAAGAAAGGTGTATAGAAATATATAATGATGAAAATAAGGAAGACTAATAGTTGCACACGTAGGAGGGGAAAAAAGGCAAATGAACAGTTTGGAAGGAGGATCAACGGGAATTGACTTGGGAATAGGAAGTACAAAAGGTTAAGAAAGAGAGTAAGGGAAATCTTCATAGGTTAATGAATATGGATTGTACTTTCGTGACTGATGAAATGGATGTGAGGAGAGTGAGGATGGAACACTTCGAAAGGCTGCATAACATTAGTAGTAATGAAGAGGTGGTAGTGAATGTGTGTGGGTTTGCTAGTGTGAGAAGAAATATGTATTTTGGAGACGAGGTAATTAGTAGGGATTAGGTAATAGGTAGCGTGAGAAAATTGAAGAATGATAAATCAGCAGATATAGATGGAATTATTAGTGAAATGATCAAGAATGGAGGCGAGATTGTGATTGACTGGATTTGGAAAAGGAGAACTGTAGGAACTAAAGGGAAATCAGTTTATTGAGTGCTGTAGTGAAGATATATGTTGGTACTTTGCTTGAAAGAATGCTTCGAGTGACTGAGAGAATGATTGGCGATAAACAAGGTGCATTTAAAAGTGGTAGAGGTCGAGTTGATCAAATCTTCACATTGAAACAAATGATCAAGAAAGTGAGAAAGAAGAGTAAACTGAATTTGGGTTTTATAGACTTGCAACAAACGTTTGACAGAATTGATAGGGAATCTATGTGACCTTTGTTAGTGCTATTTAGTGTTAATGGAAGGCTTCTGAATGAAATCAAGAGCATGTATGTTGATAGTGAAGCGTGTGTAAGAATAAATAAAGTTGAAAGTGAATGACTTAATATTAATTGTTGAGTGAGGCAGGGATGTTTTATATCTCCTTGGTTATTTAATTTGTATATGGATGGAGTGATGAAAGAATTAGAAGTAGGGGTGGTAGGGGAAGATATTAGATTGATGGAGAACGGAAGAGAGTGGAGGGTGCCCTGCTTATTGCACGATGATGATTTGGTTTTAACTTACGACAATACGTCATGCTCTTCTAGCTAACTAACTATATATATATATATATATATATATATATATATATGTGGTAAATATATAGAAGTAAAACAGTGATTTTAATGAAAATATCAATGGTTATATATCTATATATATATATATATATATATATATATATATATATATATTATATATATATATATATATATATATATATATATATATATATATATATATATATATATATATATATATATATATATATATATATATGTATTTATATATATATATATATAGCAGTATATATATATATATATAAATATATATATAGATATATATATATATATATATATATATATATATATATATATATATATATATATATATATATATATATATATATATATATATATATATATGAAATAAAAAAAATAATAATTTCCTTGTTCAAACTATCCAAGAAATTAATAAATTAATCAAACACTAGAAAACAAATTAATAGCTTTCAATATTTTATACATCCGCAACATCAGCATTTAATAATTGCGGATGCGGATGCGGATATTTCAAAATCGTGAATTGCGAATGCGGATGCATACATCAAATTTAATGCGGATGTTATGCGGATGCGGATGTCACATACATCACTAAATTATATATATATATATATATTGAATGTTATTTGTTGTTGTTATTATTTAGGATATGTATATATATTATACATATATATATATATTAGTATATTGTTATATAATATATTATATATATATATTATTATATTATATTATTGTTATTGTTGAAGCATAAATGTTATAGAATAGAGGCACTGAGGTGAACGAACATCTTGATTAGATTAAAGGAAAATGGAAAAGAGAATAAAGGAATGCCCATATATATATATATTTTTATAAATATATATATATTATTGTTATTTCATATATTATATTATTACATATATATATATATATATATATATATATATATATATATATATATATATATATATATATATATATATATATATATATATATATATATATATATGGAGGCATTCATTCCATCTCTATCCCATTTATCTTTTAAATCTATCCATAGTGGTGTTCCTCAAAAATCTGTTTTATCCCAACTTTTTTCTCTTTTTTTTCTATTTTGCATTAATGATCTACTTGATACTGTCTCCTCTCCACTCTTTGGCTCACTCTTTGTCGACATCATAAATCTCCTACTCTATCTTTCTATCCTTCGAACTGTTGCAACACTCTCTTTAATCTATTGTTATTACAATTTTGTGAATTACATTGTTTTTTTTTTTTAATTTTCCAGTCACGTACATCCTTCTTTGAGGAGAGTTCCTGCGACTCGTAATTCAGACATTCTCATTCTTTCTCTGCCCAACTCTCTGACCCAGGCTTAACTGCTATGCTCAATCTTAAATGTACTCCATTAGTAAGGTCTGGAACACTTCAAGCGCTGCCAACGGCGCATGTCAGACTTTAATTTGGCCCTGGTTTCCAATTTTTAAAAAACCGATGCAATTTGGTAAGCCTCTGGTCTTTACCCACTGGTGATCACAGGGTTGCAGAGCCGGAGCCGGAGCCGGAGCCGGAGCTGGAGCCGGAGTCAAATTTTTTTGAGGGACTGGAGCCAGAGCAGGAGCCGAAATATTTGGGAGCCTGGAGCCGGAGTCGAAGTCGGAGCCGCAAAAAAAGACGCTGCTCCAGCTCCGGCAATTGCAAAATGAAGTAATTATTAATTTTATTACTACAGGTTCTATATATATATATATATATATATATATATATATTACCATTAGATAGATATCTATACATATACATGTTATTATATATATATATATATTATTATATATATATTATTATAAATATTATTATTATTATTATATATATATATATATTATTATATATATATATATTATTAGTTATTATTATTATTATATATATTATTATATAAATATATATATAGAAGAAGATATAAATATGTTATATAAATATTAATATATTATATATATATATATATATATATATATATATATATAGTATATATATATATATATATATATATATATATATATATATATATATTACAGTTAACTACCACTCACGGGTCGAGCCCTTTTCAAGGAGGGGGCGGAAAATAAAACATGGAAAAAACCACCCAATCCCCAGCCTAAGGCAAATCTCTCAGGTGTGCGCAGACGTGGGCTTTAAAGAGAGGAAGAATAAATATAGTTGGAAAAACAGAAGAAGTCAAGGAGTTCCACAGAACAGAAGTAGCTGGAAAGAAAGAGGCAGCACAACGTACATTCCTGGGGTCTCTCAATACTCAATGCAAATTCATGCGAGCATGGCACCCTTGTATTCTATGGAAGAAGCAATGGAGGGAATGCGAGCGTCCAACTCCCCTGAGCATCTACCGTTGTAGTACCTATAGAAAAGAGATAGTGCGCCAACGTCACGTCGCAGATATAGAGGGTCAAGAGAGTTTGAAAGTAGGGGACAATTTATCAGTCTCTTAGCTTTAGACATACCCTATCAGTGGAGCCGGAGCCCCCCCCCCCCCAAATGTGGGAACAGTACGCCAAACAAGGGGCGAATAAGGTTCTTATATAACTGGAGCAGCTGTACAGAGGAAAAAAATTCCCGCAACCTGAACAGAACTCCCAGTTTCTTTGAAGCCATCTTAGCAACAATTGAAATATGAGGTTTCCAAGACAATTTATTGTTTATGTTAAGACCAAGAATGTTTATCTTATTCACAGGAGAGACGTTAGAGCCGTCGAAGGAAATAGGAAAGTTGGGAGGTGTTTTTGAGAGGGAGATGTAGAGAAGTTGAGTTTATAAAGAGTTGAATTTTACAAGGTTGCGGTGACCACACCGGGAAATCCCATCCAGATCGACAAGGATAGAATCGGAAAGCTGCAGACGAGAGGCAACTCTAGAAGCAAAAGAGGGAGCAGATTTGAAGTGAGTGAAGAGTGGAGGGTTGAGTCATCGGTAAAAGAGTGGACAGAGTTGGAAGTACAGCTGAGGAGATCGTTGATGAAAAGTAGGAATAAAGCTGGAGATAGAACAGAACCTTGTGGAATTCCACAGTTAACAGGAAAGGAGGAAGAGGACGCTCCATCAACAAGTGCTGATATGGAGCGATCGGAGAGAAAACTAGACAAGAGTAAGCAAAGAGAAGGAGGAAACTCAAAGGAAGGGAGCTTGGAGAGCAGTGACGCGTGCCAAACTCGGTCAAAAGCTTTGGATACGTCAAGCGCCACCACGCAAGACTCCCCATGGCCCTAAGGGCAGAAGACCATACATAAATCAGTTAGATAGGAAAGTATGTTAACCTAGAGCGACGAAAGCCATACTGATGATCTGAAAGAAGAGAATGAGACTCCAGATGATCCAGGAAATGAGAGTTAAGAAGAGTTTCAAAGATTTTAGATAGAATACAAGTGAGAGCTATAGGGCGATAGTTTGAAGGATCAGAGCGGCTACCTTTTTCGGGATTGGTTGGACATATGCGCGCTTCCAGCACTGAGGAAAAGTATTAGTATTAAGACATAGAGAGTAGAGTTGAACGAGGACAGGCGCCAGCTCAGAAGCACACTCCCTCAAAACACGGGGAGGAATGCCATCCGGGCCACCCGCCTTCCTGGCGTTCATAGATCTCAGGATCCCACGCACACGATCATGTGCAATCACAGGTAAAGTCATGGGAAACCTGAGAGGGAAAGGAGTAGGAGGAGGGATGCCAGAATCGTCCAGGGTAGATTTAGATGAAAAAAAGAGGCCGAAGAGATTGGCCTTTTCAGAAGGAGAGTTAGCAACAGAACCGTCAGAACGAATAAGGGGAGGAAAGGCAAATTTACAAAAGTTGTTAGAGATGTTTTTGGCAAGGGGCCAGAAATTTTTATCAGCAGGAGAACCAAGCAGGTTGTCGCACTTTCTTTTAGTGAAAGTGCGCTTAGCCTGTCGAATAGTATCCCTGCAACAATTCCGAGCAGAATGAAAATTAGTAAGAGTAATAGAAAAATGAGTTTTTCCATGCCCGATACGCAATGTCTCTCTCCTGAAGGGCGCGAGAACAAGCTCCATCGAACCATAGATTTTGGTGAGAAAAAGATTTAGTTGAAGATGGAATGAACCTGCTAATCCCATCGGTACGGCCCCCATCTTTTCAGCGGTGACCGAGGTATCCCCCGAGTCAAAGAAGGATTCATTCCAAGAGTAGTTGGCCAAAAAACAACGCAATTCTCCCCAATTAGCCCGATTAAAGTGCCAGAAATTACGTTTAGGGCATTGTGGTCAGAGTTACCAAAAGGAGGAGAAATGGTGTATTTATAACGAAAAGGAGTAGTGGTGAAACATAAGTCAAGCGTATTCAAGAATTGGTTAGGGATCTGGAATATGTGTAGGTTCCTTAATTAACTGTTCCAGATCGTTGAGAATACTGAATGTTTTGGCCTCCTCCCAGCCTACATCAGTGTGAGAGGAGCACAACCACTCAGTGTGGTGTACGTTGAAATCCCCTAAATAGAGGATCTCAGCATTTGGATGGGAAGAAGTAACAGTCTCATGAGAAGTAGTAGGATTTAAAAAAAAAACGTGAAAATCTGTTCCATTAGGGGAGCAGTAGCAGGAACACAAGATAATGATAGTAGTAGGGAGAAAGATTTTTAACCACAGAACATCGAAATTAGGAGATTCAAGATTCTCGAGACGTGTTACAGGAATGTTTATGTTTACATAGGCACAGACACCACCATTTAGACGGAAATTATAGAGAAAGTTAGAGTTAGAGATATTAAGTTTGTTTGAAAAAGAATCCCCAGCTGGGTCTCAGACAATAATAAAATGTTAGGGGTTGAGAGTTAGAGAGTTGATATTTCCACAGATTCGTGATTAGCACGCAGGCCACGAACGTTAGCAAAGTCAATAGAAAACCCCCGCCTGCGCCCACCCCCACATCTACTTCGACCAGTCATTCGATCAGCCGCTCGCACAAACAAACGCACACAATCTCTAATAGTTTAAAATTTTCACGTTTACTTAATCCACACACACACACACACACACACACACACACACACACACACACACACACACACACACACACACACACACACACACACACACACACAAGCGATCGTATACTAACAGGATAACTAAAACTAATGTTAGAACTAAAACCCAAATTAAAAGTATTCTAAGGTGATGGTAAACTTGCTTGTGGATATTTTTGCAAAACCTAAAAATAAACTTTACGATATCCAATGTTAATTAAAAAAAAAACACAAAAGCTAAAATCCTATAATATATCAAATAATGTTTAAAAGAATATAAAAATCAAACTAAAACTTAGCTT
Source organism: Trachelipus rathkii (assembly GCA_015478945.1). NCBI lineage: Eukaryota > Metazoa > Arthropoda > Malacostraca > Isopoda > Trachelipodidae > Trachelipus > Trachelipus rathkii. Next base: position 261 of record JABUQX010069945.1, on the reverse strand, counting down.
AAGATTCTGGACGGTAAAAGTTTCAACTAAAATCCTCATCATTTGTAAAAAGTAAACATTAAAAACACTTTGCAAACAATTAAAATAATTAAAACATAAATGCCAAAATAGTAACAATGACATCTAAATTAAAACTTGAGAGAACATTTAAAAACTTAAAAATTAAATTAATATATAAAAAAAAAAAAAAAAAGACACCAGAAGAACAAACACACACGACTTCACAGCACAAGATATATATATATATATATATATATATTT
>JABUQX010069944.1:12500-22876 GCA_015478945.1 Trachelipus rathkii | reverse complement strand
CTGGTAGTAGATGCACTTAGGTCCTGATAGAATTAAAAAGGTCCCTCCATGTCCATCCATCACCGTGCTTGAGGAGTGTCCTTTATACAGCGATCCCAGTTTGTTAGCTGGACTTCCACTCTTCATCAACTAATATCATTATCTAATGATCTCTAAACCTGATTTCTATAATTGTACCCGCATGAGAGATCATTTCAGGACACCGATACCAGTTCGAGATCGTCACTGTCGCCAAAAGAGCAATAAAGTTAAAGTTAGGGTCTACGACATCCTCTTGTCTATTTATGTACAAGAGATGGGGGTTCCTGCCCTGATTCCACAACTCAATACCGTCGTAATGAGTTAAGAAAATATGCTAAATACACCTCACCGAGTAATCAGATCGTCACTGCTGCCCCACAGAGGAGTTTGATGAATCATATATGCATCGCAATCCCAAAAATCAGCCCCTTTGTGCCGCAGTTGACAATATTGATCAACCTTTTGGACTTATTCCGGTAAGGCTGCTTCGTTAGAGTATCCCCGCAGGGAAGGATATTGCTTAGAGGCAAATTATCCTCTTGCACACAACCCGCGTGTTGTCACCCTCTACTGAAGCTAGACTTTGTAGGCTCCCCTCGTGATAAATTCTGGAATAGAAAGAGAATTAACTCCACTGCCGATAACCATCGCAAGCACGCACAATATGTTATGTCGAACTCCGACGAGTAAATCAACTTGCCAATTCCATTGTACCCTAGAATTTTTCCTTCTCTCATCCACGGTTCCTGTATGAGGACGCTAATTTCAGCCTCTGCGGTCACACCAACAAAAGTCCGGACGGCGAGAGCGTCAGTGCCGCGCTTGATGATGGTAAGAGTCTTAATTTGAGGCGCTCCAGATGGATTATCGCCTCATCCACATGTCGCCTGGCTTGGGCCTGAAGTGACCCCTTTGACCGATGTCGTATTGGGGAGCAAGCAATATCTTGCTTTAACATTTCAAATCTTGAACGCTAGTTACTCTCTTTTATACCCACCATCTTCTGTGTCATAAATTGCTTGTAGTCTGTTGCTCTACTGTTCCAATAGGCAAGAAAACAGCAAAAGAAGTTGGAGTGAAATCCATCCTGAAGGATCCCGATTGCATACATACCAACTTTCTCAAGTTCCACAGAGCTTCCCAACCATATCATTTTTAATTATATACTTAAATGCATTAATTAAACTGACATACTGTCATATGTTCTTTATTATCAACTAGTCGTGCTACTGTAATAATGACTGGGCGATTTTACCATATATCGAAAAACAGAGCAATATGTTCGCTTCAGACTGTCTTTGAGATGATCTAATTAAAAGGTTCTTCAATTCCTCTGGGACATGCTTGAAACCAAGTTCAACATTAAACCGTCAATATTTGTCTACACATACATACCGATCTTTGGATGGTGAGGTATTTTGAAAATTTACTTCGTGTCTATTGTTATTATTTTACTGAAATTCTAGTCATCGTTCAACGAATTAAAAAACCTCTTTTTACTTAAGAGTTCAGATCGTCTTTGTTCGATTTAGAGTCACTTGCGGAAATTGACTACAATCTATGTAGATGACATATGGGGTTAAGTGATCCCCTCTCGTAATGAAACGGAACGAAGGCTCCTGGGTCAGAATGATGTTCTTTAACGTTTCGCCAACCATTCTCCTGCCATCCAAGGAGATATTGCAATTCCTCCAAGTCAATTGGTCGCTTAGGCACTGAGAAGTCCAGGCCCGAATTGCAAGATGGAATCGAGGAGGATCAAACATCTATACTTGAATTTGCTTTACTTTAAAATCCTCCATCCATCTTGTGAGGCAAAAAGCAGTGCTCTCAAATGTGCCTAGTGCGCTCATACCAAACCATCAGGCTACGAGCAACAATGAGCATACTTCTGTGAATTTGTCTCACACGTTCATCCAGCTTTCAGTAAAGTGGTTTTAATATAGAGGGCAGTTGTACAAGATATATGTGGAGCCCAATCTTTGTATCCTGGTCATCGAAGTAAATAAAATAATAGTAGTAATTGCTTATTAACTTGAATGGTGTCAAAACGCCGCATTTCTTTACAGTGAACCTCATCACAAATAATATATCTATAAAACAAAAACAGTCGCAGTGGTTCTAGACATGTTACGGCGGGCCTACTATCATTTCAGAATTATCACAATTCCACATTATGAGGTTAATAAAGCGCAACCACATACAAAATCACGATTGTCTTTTGGTTCCGACTTCAGCACGTAATCATTGATCCCCATCCACTATGCACCGTTTCGATTCCAGCACCAAATCTTTTCTTTCAACTTCAAGACAAGAATTAAAATGAAATAAATATATTTTAATTATTATTCCTGAATATATATATACTATATATATAATATCTATTATACTAATATTAATATTAATAATATATATATAATAATATATATATCTATATATATAATATTATATATATTAATTATACTATATATATATATGTTATATATATATATAATATATAATATATACATATCAATGGTTTGATAGAAATCATATCACTTGTCTACGATGAAAGACTCATAAGCTCACAAAGACCATCATGAACGTGATGTTCACAAAGTACAACAATTAAATGCCGATGTTATTTATTCTTATTCACATTCTGTTTGTATAGAATCTTTTTCAGTCATAGGTGGTATCTTCTTTCTTCAAGAAAATAGAATTTTTTGGGTCATGGCAAGAGGGATGAAGGAAAAAAAAAAAAAGATTCTGTTCGATATATTCTATTGATAAACTCTGTTTCTATCAATGGTGTCTAAAGCAAACAAGCACATTCAAGATGCCACCACCAATAAAGATTAACACCTTTGGGAGTAGTGGACGGGAAGGGGCATTTTTTTAGGCGGTGAGTTTTAGATTTAGAACGTCCACCCCAAAGAAACATTTTTACGCTTCTCTTCACTAACCACCCTTTTCTGTATTACTGTTCTATACATACAATAGATGATTAAATAATGATTATAAAAAAATTTAAGTGAACGACTGTCAAACTAAGTTTTGCAAAAAGGAAGGAAGAAAATTTTGACTACTTGATGTAAGAACATAATTACAACTAAAAATTACATTAATTTCAATATAATATATTATATAATAGACTATATATTATAATATATATATAATAATATAGATATATATATATATATAATATAATATATATTAATATATATATAATAATATATATACATTAATTTTCATATAATATATATATATAAGTATTATATATATGACCTTTCCCTAATCATGTTTTTTTAATTGATATCTTGCTAAAAAATAAAGAAAATTATTTTTTTTGTTTAAATTGTTTTAAACTAATTTTAACAATTTAAAAATAAAAATCTACATTTCTTGCATGTTTTAAACAAGATACTTAAATACTCTAAAAAACCAAGTTAACTAACGTTAACTGCCAAAAATAAAACAAAAAAAAATGAATAAAAAATTAGTAAAAAAAGTGTAAAAAGTAAATAAAACCATTCTACCTGTAAAATTCTATAAAAAAAATAAAAATATATATAAATATCTTTTAATCATTATTTATTTACAATAAATAATTATACATAAATAAACCATAAAAAATCATGTTCAAATCATTATTAACGAAGGATACAAAGAAAAGCATGAATTGAATTCATATATATATATATATAATATTATATTAATATATTATATATAATATATATTATATATTATATATATATATATATATATATATATATACTATTATATAGAGAGAGGAGAAGAGAGAGAGAAGAGAGAGAGAAAGAGACGAGGTAAAGATTTTTATTTAATCGAGAGAAACAGAAATAAAACAAAGAAATATATAGATTATATATTAAATATAAAACCAAAAAGTACCCTAAATATATATTCTTGAATATTTAAAAATTAACTTTTAAAATTTTAGCAAAACTCAAATTTCGAGAAAAAAAATGCTTTAAAAAATAAATAAATAAATAAAAAGATGGGGATGCAGTCCTGGTCTTGGGGGGGTGTAGTGATGCGACGGCATGTGAACAACCTTCTAAAAAAAAAAAAAATCTATCTTTGTAAATGCAAGTTGTAAGTCCTAATAACACATCTAATTGTTCTCTTTTCGACAACAACAACAACAACGCGTGATTGTAACGTTTAATTATATTTATTAGTTAGTAGTTTATTTTTACCAACTGCTGGACATTAGTACATGGTCACTCCTAGATGCAGCAAATTTCAGCAAAGATTCTTGCATTTTGTTTGTTCTAATTGTTCTAATTTCATTAATCCATCTTGAAGTAAGTTTCAGATGTAATGGAGCCCTAGCTGAATTTAAAGTTTTCTTTGTCTATCAATCGTCATATTTCAAGTTTATGTGACATCTGTTCATCTCCATTTCTGATGTTTGATTCTGACTATTATATATAATAATTTTATGTTATCTTTTCCTATTATGTGTATCTTTATGTTGCTACACTATATTCTAAGCATATATTTACCCATATTTACGTGTTAAATCTCTCCGCGGTCTTTATCATTTCAGGTTACACGCACTGCTCAAATACTTTCCATATTCTTTAGATTACACTTGTTTGTTTACTATTAAGTGAAGATATAAATTGCTCAGCTGATAAATGTATTCATCAACTTTTACTGTGTTTGAGTTATTAACCACTCTTTGCGGTGTGGCGAGGTTTTATACTGTGTTTTACTTTGATTTTGCTAAATTCATATTTAATCTTGCTGTCCTGCTAGCTTTGGTTTAGTTCCATTACCATTTCTTGTAATTTCTCTGCATCTGTGTGAAAAACACAAAAGCATCAACAAATCTTATATCTTTAGGTTTACCTCACATTTATGTTTATAAAAATATCTTCTTCTAAATTCAGTGTTTTTGAATACTACTACTACTACAACTACTACTACTACTACTACTACTACTACTACTACTACTACTACTACTACTACTACTACTACTACTACTACTACTACTACTACGGTAATTAATTTTCGTGAGATTGTATCTCTGTATAATTCCTCTTTTGATTTGTATTTTATTACTCTCTTTAAATAATTTAATGGTAATGTAGGATTCTCATAAACCATAAATAGGGGTTTGCTATACCCTGCCTATAACAAAACCATAAAATTTACTAAGTCAAATGTTTTTTTCTAACATAATCTATAAAACACCATAGTGTTTTTTCTATATCATCTGACGAACTAGACTATTTGAATGTGATGAGTTGTGCAACGTAGTGGGGTATTGTAACTCATAAGTGGGGTAGGGTAGGGTGCGGTGCGATGTAGTTCGTGATGCGCTCATTTTGGTGAGTTGCAACTCAAAAAATTTCCATTTCTCGGTACAGTACTGTTAACTAATAGTGCGATGCGGTACGGTGCGAAAGACTGACTATTTGTTGTCATGAGTAATTCTGTTCCCGATTTGTACAAAGTTGGAAATCAGCTGAATCGACTGAAAATTATATATTATATATATTTTATATATTTTATATTATATATTTTATATATTATATAGAAATAAAATGTCGAATTTTGTCCATTTGTCAAGGATTTTGACGTCCTCAACTATTTATTAAATAGCCTGTCAAATTTTTATAAATTATAGCATATTTATAAATAATATATATTTATTAGTACAAAATTTTATATATAATAATAAATATATATATATATATAATATAAGTATATAATATATAAATAATATGGGAAATGAATTTACTCAGCAACATCATAATTTATGTTGTTGCTTTTGTTGGTCTTATTATTATAATTATTCATATTTTAAATTATTTTCTAACCGTTTATAAGTTAAGAATTAAGAATGCACGGCCAATCCATCTTTTACAGTGTAATGAGGTTATCATAATCTGGATGGAATATTTTTCTTTTTTTATTCACTAATTTATTTATGTCGAAATGAGCTCTACTTATCTACAGAACCGTTTTTAAAAATTTTCAATTGGAGTTTGGAAATGTTGAAAAATTTTTTTTTTTTAATTATGTTTACCCTTAAAATTCTTAATATTAAGAAGCAAAATTGCCGGTATTTTTTTTTTTTTTTTTTTATTTTTAAATCATTGCGGCTCACTTTCCTCTCTCTCTCCTCTCTCTCTCTCCTCATTCTCTCATATATTATATATATATAATATATAGTAATATATATATATATATACTATAAGATTATACAATTTCTGCATTTTTGACATATATATAAATATCTTTATATAAATATATTTCTAATAAAATATATATTCATTATTTGGGCATATAAATTAATATTAATATATATATAGGGGATGCGGCGAGCACGAATCTGCATAAAGGGTGAGTAAATGATTTTGAGATGACGAGAAATATAACGTTTGTGACATGAATCTCAAATAAAATTTTCATATTAGACTCGATCATATTATTTGAATTTTTTTATTCAATTTCTATTATTCTATTTTAAATTCCAAGCACAACTAAAATACACTAAACCCTCCTCTCTTATTTTTTTTTTTCCTCAGAGAATTTCAATAATAATTTTAGATGGTTATAGAAAATATGAAATAAATTCTTTTATTTATTTTATTTATTTATTTTTTTTCTTCAAATTTGAATAGATTATTCCTTATATCATTGCACTGATACCTCTTTTTTACCTTAAAAAAAAAAAAAAATAAAAAAAAATAAAAAATAAAAAGAAAAAATTTACAATTTCGGAAAAAGGGACTTTGAAATCCTTCTAAATTAGAAATTCCCACTTGTATAACAAAAATTTTCCCTTTCCCTAAAAAAAAAAAAAAAAAAAAAAAAAAAAAAAAAAAAAAAAAATCCCCTTATACGAAATCAAAACCATTTTCTTATTTTCGGACATTCGTATAATAATAAGATGCAGACAAATGGAAAACAATCTTGTTTGTATTTGACAATTTCCCTCGCCTCCAATTTCGGTGTCGATCATTTTTATGACAATGCAAATAGAATCATTTTAAAAGGGAACAAGATTTTGGCCCATTTGGGGGCGTTGGGGCTTCCCGAATTTACTTAACATTTTAGGGAAAGGAATTTTTCCTTTCCATTCGAATAATATTATATATATTATATATATTATTATATATATATATATACTATATATATATATATATTATTATATATATATTATATTATATATATATACTATATGTATAATATATATTAATATACATAGTAGTAGTAGTAGTAGTAGTAGTAGTAGTAGTAGTAGTAGTAGTAGTAGTAACTATTGATTTTATTATTTTGCTTCTGTAAAATTTAAAAAATGGAAAATAGGAAAAAAAAAGAATGAAAAAAAAAAGAATATATAATTCTGCAAATGAAATTAACATAAAAAAAAGCATATGAAGTTATATAACATAAGAACAGAAGATTAAAAACATAAATACATATAAAAACAAAAACAAAAACAATCCGTTAAAAACGAAAAAAAACAAAAAAACAAAAATAACAGAAAATAACAAGAATCCTTAAAAAAAACGAAGATAGAAGATCGAAATAAATTTAAGCCGGTCAACAACATAAATATAAGAGTGGCTCATTGCATCAATGGAAGAAACCACATCTCTGGACACGGCCTCGGAGGGGCCGAGAGGAGCCGAGGCCGATATTGGAATGCAAAGGCAAAGAAGAAGAAAGAAATGTGGACATTTTTCGAGTCCTTGTCCGAGGACGTAAATCTTTCTGCTTTTCCTCCCTTGATCGCCAATAAAGATAACAGAGGGAGTGAATTTCAAATTTGGATTAACATTTCTCTCTCTCTCTCTCTCTCTCTCTCTCTCTCTCTCTCTCTCTCTCTCCTCTCTCTCTTCTCTCTTCGATTCTCTCTCTCTCTCTCTCTCTCTCTCTCTCTCTCTCTCTCTCTCTCTCTCTCTCTCTCTCTCTCTCTCTGCTCTCTCTCTCTCATCATTCCTCACTCAAAGCTCACACTGTTCTTCTACTCTCACTTTCTCTCTCTCTCTCTTCTCTCTCTCTCTTCTCTTCTCTCTCTGCTCTCTCTCCTCTCTTTCTCTCTTTCTCTCTTCGATACCTATTGGTCTCTCTCTCGCTCTATCTTCTCTCTTGTCGAACATCTATGGTCTCTCTCTCGTCTTCGTCTCTCTCCTCTCTCTCTCTCCTCTCTCCTCTCTCCTCTCTCTCTCTCTCTCTGTTCTCTGCTCTCTTCTCTTCTTTCTTCTCTATCTGAACACTCTACTCTCTGCCTCTCTCTCTCTCTCTCTCTTCTCCTCTCTCCTCTCTCTCTCCTCTTCTCTCTCTTCTTTCGATTCTCGTATTTGTTACTCGTTACTCTCTCTCTCTCATCTCTCTTCTCTCTCTCTCTCTCTCTCTCTCTCTCTCTCTCTCTCTCTCTCTCTCTCTCTCCTCCTTTTACAAGCTAATAATAGAGGATTTCAAAAGAAGTGCATTGGATGCACCTTTCATTATATCCATTAATAAGACGACATCATCCTTACGTATTGCTTCAACATCACCCATAAAAAAAAAACCAACAACAAAAACGACAAAACAAAAAGAAAAACCACCGACAACACAACATAGAATACCTGCGACTCTCCTTCACCTTGGCAACACGCGGACAATTCGACAATTTCATTTTATCAACCTGTTTTATACTTTTATTTTAATACTCATCTATCTACTTTATTATATTGATACTATGCTTATATAATAACACAAAACTACCGCAATCGGTCAACTCTTCAACCATTACGTGTTGAAATTTTGACACTCCTCTCCCCTACTTAACAAAATAGAACTCACTTGCATTTAAGGTTGACGCCAGAATCTCCAGACAGATCATACGTAACTAACAAATATATCCAAATCAAAAACTTAGAGGAATTGAATAATAATAATCATCTAATAAATAATATTAATAAATCATCGATTATTCCTAATTGACATAAAAATCATAATAATAATAATAAAATAATGAATAATACAATAATATAATAATAACTATCACCAATCAATAATGTACGCCGAATGATAATCATACGACTCCATAAGAACCGTATACATTTAATAGACAAATATCAATAACTAAGCAGCTATCAAATATAGTAATATCAAAAACCTTTACAAGCCAATATCAAATGCAACACATTAAATAAATCAAATACACAACGTAAATAACTACCAAACTTATCAATAACTAAATTTACAAGTATACACGCACTTATGATACTATCTTTCACACTTGCCTATTAAGCAGCTTAAATATATTAATCACCCATCATCAAACCAACATTTTATTATATATTTTAATTAATTTTATTTGAAAATTAAAATTTGGCTCTCTTTAATTTTTTTCCTTTCTGTACATATACCGATATGCATCTTTATGGTTGCCTTTCTGTATTTCTATGGATATACAGCTGTCTGTTTCCCTTTCTGTACATCTACGGATACACAACTTTTTTATTCCATTTTTGTACATCTACGGATAAATATCTGTCTGTTTTTTTTCTGTATACACCTACGGATAGGATATATCTGTCCACTTTACTTTTGGTCTACCTTTCGGTTTATCTACAAATATATTTCTTTATTTTCCTTTCTGTCTAAATTCCAATACATCTACAGATTTATCTTTCTGCCTTTCTGAGTTTCTACACATAAATGGATATTATTCGTCTGTTTCCCTTCGGTCAGCTATGGATATAACTGTCAGTTTTCATCTCTGTAAATCTGATATCTGTCTGTTTTACTTTCTGCATACTATTAATGTATATCAATAGATCGATTTTCTTTATGACTATTTTCTGTACACCTACAAGTAAATCTGTCTAGACAGTTTCTCTTTTTATTTCCTTTTTAGAACATCTATGGATATATCTGTCTATTTTCAGTTTTGTCTACCTCTCTATATCTACAGATATATCTTTTTCCTTAACACATTTCTGTACATCAATGGATATATGTCTACTTACAATTTTGTCTACCACTCTGTATGTCTACAGATACAAGTCTTTCTGAATTCATATCTGGCATCTATGGATAATATCTGTTTGTTTTTAGGTTTGCCTATCCTTCTGCAAATTTACACATGTATTTTTTTTTCCTTAACAAATTTCTGTACGTCTATTGATATATATCTGTCTGTTTTCAGTTTTATCTACCCATCTGTTTATCTACAGATGCATCTTATTTTCTTAATACATTTCTGTACTTTAATGATAAGATCTATCTGTTTTCAGTTTTGTCTACCTTTTTGTATATCTAAAGATATTGCTTTGTCTGAAAACATTTCTGTACACACACAATACACACACACACACATTACACACACACACACACAC
>JABUQX010069943.1:55000-75000 GCA_015478945.1 Trachelipus rathkii | reverse complement strand
AATAGAATACGTAAATAATAGAGTATAGATACCTTATTAAGATATATATATATATATTAATATATATATTAGTATATATATAAGTATATATATTAGATAATAAAATATATATTTATATAAATATAATATAGATATATATATAATTTATAAATATATATATTTATATATAATATACAGTGGATAAAAAGAGAAATAAAAAGTGAAATCTAATTATTATTATTAGTATTTATAGAGACCAGACTTGGTGTTTTTATTGTCCATTTAAAAAAAAAAAAAGTTTAAATATTACTCAAAAAGAAAGAATTGCAGGATAACTGCTTATTATGAATATATTCATAAGCGAATTGTATTTAAAAGTATAATGAAAATATGTTTGTTTACCTATTTTTGTCGCATATTCTATTACGGTGCGATAATAATTAGCACTATAATTGACAATCCGTTATTAATAAATTTGCGGCGAGCGACACATCCCACTACAATCGACCAAATTATATTTTTGTAAATGACATTTGATTTGTATCTTAATCAAATTTTAAGTTTTTACATTTTTTTTTAAGAATAATATACTACTACTACTTATTATACTAATTATAAATTATATTATCATGTTAATATTTTTTACTTCATTTTCTTCTCAAAATGTAACAGATCACTAATCATTACCCTTATTTTTTTATTTGCTTTTTTAGAATGCTGTATTCTAGCAAGCCAAATACACAATCAATATGATTGAAAACAATATCTGGATGAAATATGTTTTAAAATTCATATTTAGTGGATCATGATTTTTTAAACTTCACTTGGAATCTGAAATAAATTTCATATCTTTTGTTGACCCCTAGTCTTTATAAAAAGATATTTACCAAATCATTCAACAAGATAAGTTAACACTCATTTTCTTCTAAATGTAACAATCACACAAAACCATATTTTAAACATTTTCTTTAATAATACACCCGAAAATGGAAATTTTTCTTCATTTAACACTAATTTTTCGAGATTCATTTTTGGTTGAAATATGATTTTCTAAAAAAGAGACCATCCGAAAGTATAGCTAACAAAATACAAGCTTCTCAGGACTATGTGAGCAAATATTGCGGTCATAGTAAATGATATCCAATGTGCGAGTGATAGATACTAAAATGTTACTCATTAATGATGATATATAATTTCTATCATGTCTATCTTTTGTGTCATTCATGTCCTTTAACACCAGTAGTATAATGGACTAATACTGAATAATTATTGTATTTGCACCATACGATTGAGTTGTATATGTAAGTACATTATATCGCATCAATATATTTAAATAGATTTTTTTTGCCCCAATAAATACAGCTGATATCCATCCTAGACTCCGAAATAAAAGATCCAAAGTAATATAATAATTATTATTTATTATATTATATTAATATATGATATTATATATATATGGTGAGATATATTACCTATATTTATATATAATATATAATATTTAATATTATATTTACTAATAGATTTGAAAATATCGATATAATATTAATATTTTAAATTTATATTAGTTTATATATAAGAAAGAAAGAATAGATTAACTATATATATAAATACTATATATAGTATATATATATGAGATATAGGGTCCCATCCATTTTTTCCTACCGCTTGTATGGTGACGCTCGAAATTTTTGAAAATTTTATATTTGCATGGCGTGTAATGTTATCCCTGGAAAGTTCAAAACCACCATTCGTCTTTGTAGATTTACTCTGGTTGTAACAGGTGAGCCAAAATGTGACCAGGTGGAGCAAGAATTTATCACTTAATAGAATGGTAACATTTTAAGTCATGATTCCATAGTGGTAATTCTTATACCAAATTCATAGAGAGTGATTTGTTAGGATTACTTTAAGTTTTGATGCCTTCATGGTTTTTTTTTTGAAAATAAATTTCACATAAAAATGAATCCGAAAAATTGTGTTAGAAAATCGAAGAAATTTCCATTTCGTGGTTGTATTAGTAAAAAGAGGTAATAATTTGAACCGATAATAAATTTTGTGTGTAGAAAACATACTAAAGTTAGGTATTAACTAAATTCTATTTGAAATTTGTAAATGATTTTTAAAATTTTACAGGGCGTTCAAAAATGACTTTTTGAAAAAATTGGAACTTTGAACCTTAATATCTCTTATGGGGTAAGTGCTAAAAATCTGGAAATTTCACACATTATACTACTACCATAGTTGTTCCTTCACCTGCAATATTGACTTTGGAATTTGCTTGTTTAAGAAATAAAGCCATTCAAAAATGCCAAAAAAAAAAAATTTAAGTTGTGTCTAATTATGAATTGATTATAGTTAGTCATACATATCAGATGAAATAGTTGCATCAAGAGAAATGAACAAACAATGTTAAAAAAATTAATTTTTAAGTATATACATTAAAGAAATGTACCATTATATCCACTGTAAATGACAAAATTAATCTCAAAACTTTTAAAAATTATTAATATAATATATATATATAATAATATATTACAATATATTTATATATATATATATAAATATTATACTATATATATATATATATATATTAATAATATATATATATATATTATATTATTATATACGTAGTAAGTATATATATATGTACTCATCAATATTTTCAATGATTGAAAATTTGGCAAATCTCAAAAGGTCACCATATATTTCAAAATTCAATCGAAAGTTGAAGGAAAAGAAAGAAAAACTTTCTGAAAATGAATGCATATTTGGCTGATTTTGCCGAGAACACACATACGTAGTCCAAGACGAATTTCAAGGGTATCATTGGTCAATGACCAAGCTACTTTGGACCCATTTGTTCTTATATTTTAGAGATGAAAAATAGTAAATTAGAATAGTCACTCTCTTGCTGCTTTAAGTAAACTGACTTAGAGCAGCAAACATCAGTTGTTTACGTCTTTCCACATTATGTAGTAATATATTAAACATAATTTGCCTTAAGTGAAGAAGCTCTTATTTTTCAGATGGAATGGGTAGGCCGTATAGAAGTAAAAAAATATTTGGTAGACAATTTGCCTATCACAAAAAGATTTCGCATAAAAGCGTAATGGCATTTCTTTTCACTTGCCACGGGGAAATTGCGTCGATGCCGGGTTGAGGAACAACAAATGCGGGCGAATAGCAATAGTCAGCTTACAAAAGAACACAACACACCAAATCTTATATGACCAAAATATATTCACTTCTGCAAAAGAGAAAATAAAAAAAAATAAAAAATGAGAATAACTTTATTTCTACTGAAAGGAGAAGAAATTCATGAACACATGGAAAGACTTAAACAAAGATATGAAATTGTGAGAATTAAGGTGGAACAAGGAGAACTTTCAAAAATCTTCCACTTCAGCGACTAATTAGGGTGCTACCACAAAGAACTTGACGTTTACGAAGACCACTAGTGTCAGCAAAAATTGTTTCTTATAGTGTAGTGATAAATGACACCAGTAGCTTGCGTATCATGATGACCAATGGTCGTGGGATTTAGGAAAGGTAAAAGATAAGACTGTGGAGGAACGATAGTTACATATATTTTTATCGATTCCTTCCGGACCCAAGAACTTCATTCAAGATGGTCAGATTGCGATCGGGTATGGATCCAATGAAAAATATTTGTACGAAAACTTTTCTGGGCTTGAAAGAAAGAATGTTCGATTAGACAGGCAGAAATACATCTCAAACAAAGTTTCCGAAAAAATCTCTCTTCTTCTGAACAATCACAGATTCAGCGAATAAAGTAAATCATAATATATTATTTACATACTATATATAATATATTATATATAAATAATATATATATATAACTATTATTATATATATTATAGATATATATATTATATATATATAGGTATATTATATAATATATAGTACTATATATATATATATATAATATATATATATTCTATTTATTTATATAATTATATTATTGAAATATGTTGATTAATATATAATATATATACATATATATATTATATATACCGTATATGTATATATTATAATTATAAATATATACACGGGTATATACTTGCACAATTTTTATTATTTGTGCATTTTAAAGGTTGTTTATGTTCATAATCATACCTAGATATAGATATATATTATTATATATATATATATAGTTATATAATATAATATATATATATTATCGGTCTTTTTTGATAACAAGTTTTACACATACATTTTATATATAAATTGTTTCAAAAAAATATTTACTAAATCATGTTAATTCATTGAATTTCTTAATGGAAAAGGTTATATATATTAACGCTTTAAATTAATTTTTTTAACATTGTTTTCATTTCTCTTTGGATGCCACACTATTTCATTTGTCTATGTATTGTCTTTAACTATAATAACAGTAAAACAATATCATAACATCAACTAAAAAAAAATGTTTTTTTGGCAATTTTGATGGCTGTATTTCGTGTAAACTACCAAAAAAAAAACGCAAATTTCCAAAGTCAATATGCAGGTGAGAACAGGCTAGGTGTAGTAGCGATGAATGTGTGAAATTTCAGTTTTTTGCACGTTACGCCCATTCAGAGATATTAGGTTCAAAGTTACTGATTTTTCCGAAAAAATGATTTTTGGACACCCTGTAAATTTTTTTAAATATTTACCAAACTTCAAATAAGATTTAAGGTAAACCCTGACTCATAGATGTATCATCACACAAAAATTTTATATCGTTAAATCTATTTCCCTGTCTTTTATATTATTGTTAACACGAAAATGGAAATTTCTTCGATTATTAACACAATTTTCGGATTCATTGTCATGGTGAATATTATTTCCCCCCAAAAAAACAGGAAAGGCCAAATTTACCTTAAAGTATTCCTAACAAATCACTCTCTATGAAATTGGTATAAGAGGATTACCACATTATGAGATATGACTTCAATAATGTTACCTCTTCATTAGCTGATAATATTTTGCTCCCACCTGCGTCAAACATTTTGGCTCACCTGGTTACAACACGAGTAAATACTACAAAACGAACGTCGGTCTCTTAACTTTCCAGTCTGGACCTAACATGTGAACCCTCCCATGCAAAGATATACAAGATTTCAAAAATTAGTCGAGCGGCCAAACTTCCATGTATTTTGGTACGCAAAAGATGTGATAGACCCAGCCTGAGCTATTCATATATTATCATATATTATTATTATACTTTATGTAATTAGATATATATATATACCTATAATAGATACTATATATATAAATATTAATAATAGATATAGTATATAGCTGTATATATATATATATATATATATCAATATATATACTATATATAATATATATATATATATAATATACGGTATATTATTATATATATTATTTATATATATATATATACTATTATTAATATATAATAGTACGATATATATATATTATATATATATATATATATAATAATATATTATATATATAATTATATATTATATATATTAATTACGTTAGTGAAGACACCAACAATTCAAAACAGAATGCCTTTTATTATAAAAACGGTGTGAGCTCCAGTTTTTCTATGTTTTGAATACACGTAAGAGGGAGTTACTTACGTATTATTAATTCAATAGGGAGGAACAGATGGTAAAATGAGGGTGAAAGCAGTCAATGACTTTTGTTGTGGAATGGTTAGCTCGAGGTCATATTTAAGTTTTTGCAATTAATTATATGAAGACCCAATAGATTAGATATGATATTTATATAGTATATAATATATATATATATAGACTTACTATATATATATATATATATATATTATATATATATTATATAATATATATAATATATATATATATATATATATTATATATATGTATATATATACTATATATAGTATATATAGATATATATATAATATATTATGATCCAAAAATTAATGGATTAATCCCATTTTTAAAGCGTACCTAGGTTATAGTCGAAGTTGCAGTTAGTAAAGTTATATCTATATATATATATATATATATATTATATATATTAATATATATATATATGATATATTATTATATATAATATATATATATATATATATATATATAGAGAGAGAGAAGAGAGAGAGAGAGAGAGAGAGTCATACACCTGATTGCGTCACCTGCTCCTTATGAAGGAAGAGAACTTCCGTATAGAGAGTTTCTCTCTAAGGATCTAGCCAGAAAGCTTCACTGCATGAGCCCGTCACATTAACATATGTGCAATGCAAGAGTCTTTTCTCATATCTTCCTTTCTTCAAGTGAAGATATCTTTTTATCTAACATAGTTATCCTCATTACTAATTCATTTTTTACAATTATATATAATTCTTCCTTTTTATCACTTTGTAGCTGGGAATACCCTTCAAGTATTTATTCTATATAATATAATTTGAAAAGAAAGAAAGAAATATAAGATGAAAGAATTATCCCCAAGTGGAAGCGGATCGCCAACCTGCAACTAAAGGTACTGCCAAACCAAAACAAGATATTATAAAATTTGTCCGTGTGGCAAAAACAACCCTTGTTGTTCGCTTGTTGTTCGCTTGTTGTTCGCTTTCGAGGTTCGAGTTCGCTTCGATGTGTCCTCACCTATATGTGAACATAGCGAACAATTTAAAAAAAAAAAACTAACTTGCTCTAGGGTCGAACCACCGCATGTTGCGGCTTTGAACAACGTACTCGATACCGAACCGTTAAGTCATTACTAACCCCGTAAAGTGTGATTTGAGAACAACTTTCAAGCTCAATCGATCTCCCTTCAAGGAAATGTCGTCAGGTTTTCACCCTGCCCTTTCTGTGTTCCTAAAATAAAGTTTTCTTTATCTTCCCGTAATTGTTTTATTTACTAAATTATTAGTTGCGGTTATTACAATGTTGAAATAATTTAAAATCTTAGGAACTATAGGAAAGGATATTGTAAAAACCTGGTGAAATCGCCTTGACGGGGAGCTAGGTCGCTTGAAAGCTCGTTCTTCAATTGACTTTTATTGGTTAGAGCAGGGGTCTCCAAACTTTTTAACCTAAGGGCCACACTGACTCCTCCACAAAGTCCAAATGGCCAAGACCTAGGTAGGTCATCATACCAAAGTTTGAATTCTGAGCGATAGGTGCGATCTGAAAAGAGAAATATAGTGCGACTAGTTTGTTTTGTGACTATAGTTTCTTACAGTGTGTTTAATTGTGTGTTAATTTAATTAAAAGTGTCTTAAAGATAAAACCAGTGCGTTCTACTGCGGGCCGGATTGGTGAAGCTCGCGGGCCGGCGTTGGACCGCGGCTCACAGTTTGGAGAACTTTGAGCTAGAGGATAGCTCAAGGGTAAAGCGTAGAGTACGTTGTTTCAGTGGTAACATGCGGTGGTTCGATCGCAAAGGAGACAAGTTTTCTTTATCTCGCAAGTTTTCTTTATCTCACAAGTTTTCTTTATCTTCTTCTCTTTAATTGTTCGTTTTTTTTACAAACTTACAATAATCGCGGCTATTGCAATATATATATATATATATATATATATATAGAGTATATATATATATATATATATATATATATATATATATAATATATATATTATATATGTATTATATTATATATATATATATATATATTATCTGATAATAATAATATATATATAGACGTCATTAGTGATATAATAGAGCAAATACCCATAATATAGTTAGAGAGAAGCGTCGGTAACAATCCTTGGTAGACTTATTTAAAGTGAGGTCAAAGAAGGATTAGATAACAACCAATAAACTACCTCATATCCCATATCTATAAAATGAAATTAGACATGAGCATACACGTCTTATTAATCTCAATTGAACTGTATATTATATATATAATCTATATATTATATATATTATATTATATATATATATATATTAATAGTAGATATTATATATATTATATAATAGTATATCTTGTTGGTTCGAGTCCTTTAGGAACTCTAGGAAGGATAACAATTTAATTAGACGAGTTTCTTAGGCAAAAGTAGAGCCAATGGCCGATGTAGTACGACCTTTACCTAATATATTTATATATAATATATATATATTATATATTTATATATACTATTTTATAATATTATATAATATATATATATATATATATATATATAATAAGTATATATTAATAATACTATATATATATATATATTATATATACTTACATGCTATAAAACTATATATATAATTATATATATTATATACGATAGATATATATATATTATACTTATATGATATATATATTATATTATATATATATATTATATATATAATATATTTATATGAAATATATATATGTATTATATATATATATATATATATATATATAATGGGAATCTCTTTAGCGCATATATCTCTTTAAATTATGCATAATGCATTCCTAAGATTATATCGATTATAGTAGCTCAATAACAGGAGGCGAGAAGCCGATGCATTTGGATATATATTTTCTTACGATGATCAGCCTTAGTTTGGCTTAGAGCATCTTAATTCTACTAGTTTTATTGAAGGATTTTCTTCCTTTATGATCTCCAACTGTCCCAACTTTTGGCCCTTTTTTAATTTGCGAACCTTCTCTGTCTCCGAAACGTCGTAAATAGTGAAAGATTGATATCTTTATCGAACATTGCATAGTTTGTAAGACCTTTAAATAATGTCATCAAAATACAACAGAGGACAATTTGCGTATCGAAAAAAGGACAATCTACGTGTACAAAAAAATAAAAATGGACAAATATAAGGTAAGTAAAAAACGTGTTTTTTTTATATAAAAACGCCACAACTTTTAATGTAGCTGGAAGACAATTTGCATACATGTAGTTTTGTTTTTTCGATGGACTTTAGCATCTTTATCAGTGTCATAATGCCCTGATATTTCAGGACTATTTACCGATATATTAAGATGATCCGTGCATGAAAGTTATGGGGACTAGAGTTAAATAATTTTAAGGTTTAAATAATCTTATGAATAATATCAATGTCAAGGAATATTTGTTTAGAAAACATTAGTTGAGGGGCTGTCATGTGCAACTAGGCAATAGCTAGCATAAAAATAAAGTTATTATAGCGATAAAAGCTCCAAATTATTCAATAATGATATCAATAAATTAATAATAATAATAATAAATTAATAATAAGATAATAATAAGCCAATAATAATATAATAATAACATAATAATAATAATAAATAATAAATAATAATTAATAATAAGAAGTAATAATCAATAATAAATAGAAGAAATTACTAGAATAAAAAAATGATAATCAATAACTAATAATATTAATAATAATATAATAATAGATAATATAATAATAATATAATAATATAATACTCCTAATAATAATAATAATGAATTAATATAATAATAATAATCAATACATTAATAAAAGTAATAGCATAATTCAACTAATAAATAATAATAAAATTAGATGATAAATAAATAATACTATAATAATAATATTACAATATTAATAAAATAATAATAGATTAAAAGATTAATAATAATAATAATAGATACAAATAAATAAATAATAATACATTATAATAATAAGTAAAATCTAATAATAATAATAATTACAATAATATAATAACCAAAAATTGCTGACGAATCACAAAATAATAATTACGCTTTTAAAATTATAATTAGTTAATTAATAACTCATAATTAATGAATTAATAATGAATAATAGATAATAATAAATGAATAAATATATATGATAAATAGCATAATGAACTACCACCTATATTAGATAATAATATAAATAACTGATATAAATCATGAATCAATCATGAAAAATAACAGCATGTATGATTCTAAGATATTTGCCCAGTTATAATAGGTTTACTTATATTGAGGTATATAATGAATAATAATAACAATAATAATATAATAATAATAATAATAATAATAAAATAATAAAAAGAAATAATAATAATAATAATAATAATTACTACATTAATAATAATAATTAATAATAATAAATAATAGATAATCAATAACAATAATAATATAGAATAATAATAACGAAAGATGATATTTATATAATAATGAAGATAAAGGAAGAATAAGTTTTTTATCCATATAATTAAGATTAATTCATCAGATAATATCTAAATAACAAGGAACATAATTAGCAAAACAACAATATAGCAGTCTACGAAAGCTAGTAGCAGCAAATCTCTAATAACAACTAAAAGGCAATAATTAATATTAATAATAATAATAAATACATAATAATAATAATAATAAATAATAAATAATGAAATAATATACATAATAATAATAATAATAATTAATAATAATAATAATAATATATAATAATAATATATAATAAATTTTGAATAAATAATAATACATAATAAATCAATAATAATAAATCAAATAATAATAATATAAAATAATAAATAATATAATATATATATAAATAATAATAATAATAATAAAATAAATAATAAGAAAAATAATAATAGGTAATCTGATAATAATTGATAGAATACTGGATAATAATAGGCATAATAGATTAAATAGAGAAAATAAATACATAAAAGCTAATAATATAATTATTAATTAATAATAATGAATAATAATAGTTAGACATGTGACAACTCGGTAATGGTGATACAGTCAGTCAAAGAGCCGGCTCGAATAGCTATTGGATTACACCATTATACTATACATGCACTATACGTATATATCTTATAACTTATACATTATCTTTTCCTTAATATTTCTTTGGTTTAAAAATATTTTCAAATATAATATATTTATGAAAGCTCTTATATATATATTAATACTAAATAAATAATGTAACTATCATAACTAGCTATATATAGTATAATAATATATATTTATAAAGAATTCCACTATAATTTCAGTTCGAAGCCATTATTAATTTTTCGATTTTTCTTTAAATGCAAATTTGAGAATAGGATTTGTTTAGTCCGGGGATTGTACCCATTTTTGCTTCGAAGTCGAAATGTTTGATTGCTCCGAATAATAATTACGTTTGGTATCCTCAACGTTCTCTCGTGGAGGAGCGCCCTGCTTGTTAAATATATGACATTAAAATTGATGTTTTTCTGTATATATAATTTTAATATAGCTGTTCATTGTTGAGCTGATAAAATAGTGGTGATAGTAATTAATTCATACTCTCTCTCTCATCTCTCTCTCTCTCTCTCGTCTCTCTCTCTCTCTCGTCTCTCTCTCTCTCTCTCTCCTCTCTCTCTCTCATCGCTTCTCGCTCTTCTCTCTCTCTCTCTCTCTTCTCTCTCTCTCCCATATTATTTTTTAATCATTCCTTTTTTTAACTTTATTTCGTTCTCTTTTCTCTCTCTCTACATATACCTTCTTCTTCTCTTCTCTTCTTCTTCTTCTTCTTCTTCTCTTCTTCTTCTTCTTCTCTTCTTCTTCTTCTTCTTCTGTTAATGTTAAAAAAGTTACCCTTATTCTTTTTTAAAAACTTTTGAACATTGTTAAATTTGGTCTTTTTCACGTAAGAGTTTCGCTATAATACATGAAGGACTTGAAGAACAAATAAAAACGCAAAAAAGAAAGCAAAAAAAAAAAAACAATTACAAATTGTGTCAAGGAAAACACTTTTAAGTTAAACATTTCCCTTAAATAAGTTTAAAAATGAATACGATTGCAGAGAACGTAATTGCTCACAGGTGTGTTTTGTCAGGTAGAGTGCTTAAGTTTTGTTCTGTTTTTGTTGTTGTTTTTTTTTTTTGCTTTTGTTTTTTTTAACTAAATAAAAAAAGGGTTTTAAAAATTTTTCATTATAATATCTTTCGACTCGAAATGAATTATTTGTTCCGTTTTTCAGTTTTAGGTTTACTTGGTTTGGGAGAAAGAGAGAGAACGAAGATGATAATACTATAGGGAGATGAGAGGACGAGAGATGAGAGAGAGAAGAGAGAGATGGGAGAGAGAGAGCAGAGAGAGAGAGAGAGGTAAGAATATGGTAGTAAAGAAAGGGCAGGTAGGGAGGAAAAGGTAGTTAAAAAAGGATTAGATTTATCGGAAATTTTGTGCCAGGTATATTTATCAGGCAGCATGCATTCAACACCGATATATTTATATTATATATTATATATTATTATATATATATTATAAAGATATAATATAATAATATTATATATATATTTATATATATATATATATATATATTATATATATATATTATATATTATATATATATGATGAAACCTTCTACAAAGAGGAAACGTGTGAATTTTTGATTTGTTTCATTTTGTTTAGTAAATTAAATTTGGAAGTATTTTATAATAAAAAACGTATTGAAACTTTTGTTTTTAAAGATAACAAAGTAAAATATAAAAAAATACAGTATTATTATATAAGTATATATATATATATATATTATAATATATATATATATATATATATAATATATATATATGATAGATTATACTATTATATATATATATATATACTATATATATATATATATATATATAGTATATATATATATTATATATATATAGATATATATATATAATATATTTAAAAAACTGCATTTGTTTTCACATACCTGGAGGAGCCAACGTCGGATTTTTTATTAAAATAATAATCCTGTCAGATTTTTATATAATTATATATTATATATCATATATATTATAATATTATATATATATATATAATATTAATATATATATATATAGTATATATAGTTATATATATATATATATATATATATATATATATACTACTATATATATATATATATATATATATATATATATACATAATATATATAAATATATATATTTAGTATATATACTATAAATATATATAATTATATATTAATTATATATACTATATAATATATATATTTATATATATATAATATATAATATATTAATATATATAATATATTATAATATATATATTTCAAATGGCATGGCAGCTACGGGTTACAGCGTACCCCATTAGTGGACTTTCTCCCGCATATTGTCATTCCTATACCTACCCCTTTATATACTATAATATATAATATATACTATATATATAATATATATATATATATATAATATATATAATATATATAAAATATATTTATATATATATTAATAGCTTAGGATAATATTCTAAGTTCTAGTAATATATATATATATATATAATATATATCTTATTAATATATGAAATATTATATATATATCTAATTATATACTATATATATATATATATATATATATATATTTCAAATGCATGGCAGACGAGTACAGCGTACCCCTAGTGGACTTTCTCCCCGCATATTGTCTGATTCCCTAACACCTACTTTTATATATATATATACTATATAATAATATATATAATATATATATATATTATTATATATCATATAATTATATATATAATAATATATATATGATATATATATATCTATATAGTTATATACTGTAATTATAAATTATAACAAATATAATTATTTGTAAAAATTAAAATTTATCTTCATATTATGCCAAGATTTGCGTAAACAAAATTTTGACATAAGTACGGACAAAATTGTATAAAAGGATTCGCTACTGCCTGTTGAGCACTTCTCTCCCAAATTCTCTCCCGCTCTCTTCTCACTATCATCGGACTCACTACTCACATCTTGCTTCCAAGAAGGACAGAATCCTGAATTAATGAAAAACCAAAACTTCAGGCAAGTGAGGCTTAAACTTTCAGGATAATCCGCAACAAGCAGAATCGACTCTCCTCAATTTATCAAAGATTTCAAAAGAATAAGTTGGAAAGGCGGTTAACACAGGAAAAGGCCGTGACTGCTCATTAAACTTACGAAGAAAAAATAGAGAACATCAAATGTTGTATCGAACCATGAGAAATTCCGTATTTTATTGCCACAAGTCATCATTTGTATTCATGACGTTTAATCATCACTACAAAACTCAATTATAGGGCCTATATACCAAAAACCCAAAATATCATCAAAGTACTATTTAAAAGGGCCACTTATATATATATATATATATATACGTATATATAGCTAGATATATATATATATTATTATATATATATGATAATAAATATTATATATATATTATTATATATACTAATTAATATATATAAATTAAAATATATATATATGATACCTATATATATATATATTTATAATATACTATATATATAAATATATATATATATATAAATATATAATCTTATTATAAATATATATATATATATATATATATAGTATTTATATATATATATATTTGATTTTAAAAGCTCAAATTCGTTAGGAAAGAATATTTATATTATTTTTATAAAAAAAAATATCTTAATCAAAAAAAATTTTGAGAAAAATATTAAAAATTACTGACTAGTTATACTTAAACAATATGAAATTTTTAAAAAAAAAATTAAATTAAATTAAAGCAATCGTTGCCATCATAATTTAGTATAAAAATAATTTTAATAACTTTCTTATTAAAAAAAAAAAAAAAAAAAAAAAAAAAAAAAAACTTAATATATAATAATAATACCAAGAATAATACTTATTAATAATAAATAATTAATAATACATAATAATAATACATAATAATGAATAATAATAATAATAAACAAGAAAGAGGAGATAAGCAAAGAATCTACTTAAAGAATTGCTCTTTATCTATTTCCTATGATATAAAACCACATTTTTTGTTTTTTTTGTTTTGTTTGTTGATTCGAATTGCTGAGAGGGAAAGGGGTATTAAATATACTGAGAAAAAAACGTGAAAATAAAACGAATCTTAAGAAGTAAAATTTACTATTATTTTTATTCCAAAGAAATTAATACATTTATTTATATTATTATTATTATTATTTATTATGTATATTATTATTATTATTATTATTATTATTATTATTAAATATTATTATTGATTATTATTATTAATTCATTGATCATATTAATTATTATTATTATTATATAATACGTGCCTATTTTTCCAACTTCTTCGTCTAATTAGTTCCATTTATTCGGCTTTTGTAATATAAGCAGGTTGCATTATCGATTTCGTTTCAATTCTTAGGGAGTGAGTCCGATGAACTGTAAGCAAGTCTGTCTGAACGCTTGCGTTCAGGTGGAGCGCAGCTACGTGGCTTGTAATTATGTTATTATTATTTTATTATTATGTATTATTATTATTATTACTTTATATTTATTTTATTATTATTATTTATGTATTATTTATTTTTTATATTATTTTATTATTTTATTATTATTATTATTATTATTATTATTATTATATTATGTATTACTTTATTATTTTTATAAATATTAATATTTTTTTCATTATTATTATATTATTATTATTATTATTATTATTTTATTATTATTATTATTATTATTATTATTATTATTATTATTATTATTATTATTATTATTATCGCATTCATACTCCGCAAAAAAAAAAAGAAAAAAAAATCTACCAACATATTGTTTTGTGAAATGAAACAAATGTACTTAAGAAATTTTATCAAATGTTTTATTATTATAAATATATAAATGTTGAAGCTATTTTCTTATGAGTAAATGTGTCTTTTGCGACATTGAAAATGTTACTGCAACATTTAAGACATTTGTCACAACAATTAGTTTGAATATTTGTTGTTGCTGCAAATCTTTCATGCTAAATCAAAGCTATATATTTTGCGTCAATTCCTTCAAATATTATTTTCAACATTTTGAACTGCTTCTTAGACATTCTTTTTGAAAAATTTTGCTTTAATCCGTCTGAATTAAATCAATATTAGTAATATGTCGTAAATATTACTGATATGTTGAATGATAATACGAAATTTATATTTTTCTTTACTATAAAAGTTTATATGATGTAAAAGAAATGTGGTAAAACTAAATAAAATAAATAAGACAAATAGGAATTATTTGTCTGGTGTAACTTAAAAGCGATCTAGAATTGTATCAACCAATCGAATTTCGTCTTGAAGATTTGAAAGTGGTAATTTAGGCAGTTCTGAAATTTTTATTTTAACTTTTATAAAAGCTTAGCACCCCCTCCCCTCCCCATTCTCATAGGAATTGCTCTCTTGCAATTAACCCCCCTACCTACTTCCATATTCTTCCTCGTCATGTCCTACTATTAGTTTTTAAGAGAGCAGGCGGATGAAATACAGCATACTGCCCCACTCATTTATTTTCACACATGTCCTTAATTACTCGGTAAGACATATTCTGCACTACAATAGATTCTATTCCTAGCCACACATATCTCTACTGCAGTTATTGTCTTGCCCTATTTATTCTCTACATTCTTCCAATATCTCTAAACTTCAAATCCATTTTATATCTTTGTATTAAACACCGGTGTTTTACACCCATGCGAAGAATATATATATATATATATATATATATATATATATATATATATATATATATATATATATATATATATATATATATATATATATATATATATATAAATTTTCTAGAAGACTGATAATAACAGATATGAATCATTTAAGTTGTTATAACTAATTATAGTTAATTTATTTACAAAAGACGTTCTCAATTTCAAATTTAAAAATGTTTCCAAAATTTGTGTCCAAAAAATATACAATTTTGGGATTTTTTTATTTTCTTTATTTTTTTTTTTAATTTGTTTTTTATATATCAAAAATTTTAATTGATAACAAATTAACTTTTATGGTTTTCTGATTTCTAATGTTCAATTTATTTTAATAGCTTTCTTATCTTTGGTTACACACACACACACACACACACACACACACATATATATATATATATATATATATATATATATATATATATATATATATATATATATATATATATATATATATATATATATATATATATATCCAAAAGAAAGCGTGTGTATGTGTCGTAGTGTGTATGTGTGTGTGTGTGTGGTTGCATTCATCTACTAAATATATAAAATGAAACAATTATGGAATTTTTCCAATTTTTTCAAGCAAATATGCATTCCACTTCATAAGCAAAGAAAGCAAAGCAGGGAATCAAAAAATAAGCATCATCAAGTTATTTGCTTGTCGCTTATTAGAAATTCTCCATCCGAAAGAGATTTCCCCCCCCCCCCTTTATGCATATTTGTTATCAAATGCATTTAAAATTCTCCCCGCATTATAAAGTTTATAATAGAAGATTTCCCTTATGTAAGGGATACATAAAACCCATTTTTGTTTTTTTTCTTATGTGTGGGTTATCATACTCTTATATTATCTTTGATATCTTTAAACAAAAAAAACACCCATGACGCAATTTAGTTTAAGAGCTTTTCTTATGAAGAGGGTCTAAATTTTGATATTGTTTATAGGAAATATTTTTATGAGTTTTGATGTCGTTTTTTAATAGTTTTGTTTTTCTATGCATGTTTGGAGATCGTTGATGACATGCTTTTAGCTTAAATATATTGGTATGGTTTAAGGGTTTAGGTATAAAAACAGTACCTTCTGCTGTATATTATATATATATATATATATATATATATATATATATTATATAGCATATATATATATATATATAGTATATATACATATATATATATATATATGTGTTATAGATATATATATATATATATATATATATATATCCAAATTCCTCTGGTTTAGTTTGTAACTTCATCCGTCATTCATGTCACTTATTTCGTTCTTTATATTTGTCACTTACATCAATCTTTTGATTTGATAATCAATCTGTAACCAAGCAAATTATTTATTATTTATTATTTATTATTCATTATTTATTATTTATTTATTTATTTATTAGGATGGCCTTGAAATCCTTTATACCTTTCTGTTTCATTTCAATTTTAAAAGTTACACCTCC
Source organism: Trachelipus rathkii (assembly GCA_015478945.1). Lineage (NCBI taxonomy): Eukaryota > Metazoa > Arthropoda > Malacostraca > Isopoda > Trachelipodidae > Trachelipus > Trachelipus rathkii. Next base: position 57,147 of record JABUQX010069943.1, on the reverse strand, counting down.
TCCTTGAATAGGGCTCTGCCTGTGAGCGGTGGTGTCAACTGTAAAAAAAATAACAACAAAAATTAGTAAATAAATAAAAAATTAAAAGATTTTTCGAGCATTTCACCGTTTTTATTGTTAAAAAAATTTTGAAGGTTGTTTTTGTGCCAAGGTTGAGGCACTTTTGGATACCGTGGCACAATTGGTAGAGCGACAGGGTGGCAAGGCGCATTGACTGGGTTCGATACCTGTCCGCATCCGTGATATTATAGAGAGTTATTCCCCTCCTAGAATAGGGCACTGCCCTTGAGAAGTAAGCTTTAAAAAGAAACACTGATTTCACTAAAAATTTAAAATATTTCATTGTATTAAGCTTAACTAATATTATTAACCTTAAGCTAATATTGGGATTGACCGTCGTAACAGTTTGGTGATATGCGTGGAACGCTCATTTTGGTGCGGTGCTACGGGTTGCGGTGCGGTGCACAATTTCACTGTTCCGGTTTGGAGCTGTGCAGAGAAGAGAATTTCGGCACTCGACCAACCCTAAATTAATACTGTGGTAATGACCTGAAGTCGGTATTGCCTGGTTTGTGAACGTTTGGGGAATGAGTATACAAGTTGAGTCTTGCTGAAGTTAAATTTGGTGTCTGAGAATTTGGGGACCGAGTCTGCAGCTTCTGCTTGGGTAAAGTCTTTGAAATCAGAATTGCGGAACCTGTAATTATTTTAAAGTAAAAAGAATTATTTTTGTCTTCGATTTCGATTCCACAAAAAAAAAATCCTGCATGGGCCAAATATTTTATTCCCGTTTTTGCTGCGGCTGCGGCTGCGGCTGCGGCTCTGGCTCCGGATCCGGATCCAACCCCTCAGCCCCATTTGGAATATTGCATTTCTAATGTAGAGTGAAAAATATTGAAGAACGATTCCTATTCCGCGAATAGTAATGTAGCATTCGTTTGTACCATAGAATTGCGTACGTGTAATTAAGGTCCAGGTTTCGATTCCCAGAGGGGAAATTCTCTTCTAAAGTTCCCTTCATATCCTAAGATCAAAATCCAGTGACGTTTAAACTTTAGTATTATCTAACAAAAAATTATTTACATCTTAATTCACAGAGAAATCACGTAATCTTCATTGGTATAACGGTATAGCGATTGACTTGCATGCAAGAAGATGCTGTTTCAAACCCTCATTCACAATGTTAAATTAAACTGTGAATTAAATACACATCCAAATCTATAACAGTCCGATGTTAACAAAAAAAAATAAAATAACATAAACATCATCACAGAAATCCCCATCAACAGACATTTGAAATCTGTCATCAGATTTATGCCTACATATGTGCGTGATATCAATTCGTCTCCCGCAGACATACAAAAATAATAAAGGTCGCCTCTAAACCGTTGAACGCTCAGAATCGAACACAAAAAAAACTAGTCCCCAAAAACTGTCTCCGAAATTTTGCATACCCGCTGCTCTTTAACAGAAATAAATAGGACAATAAAAGGCCAGAATTTCGAAACACACGATAATAAAAAGGAAAATTAGCAGATGTTATCAAAAGACATTAATATTTTTATGAGATCGTTCAAGAGAATCCTTATTTTCTTAATGCGTAGAAATGGCGCAGAAATGGCGCAGAAAAAGCGCATAAAAGAAAGACGTCTTGCTACTCATAATTGCGTATAAAAATAAGATTCATCACAAAGAATAAAAAATATATATATATTTTTTTTATTTATTCCAATTTTACTTCCATTTATTTGAGATTTATTTGATTGGCTTTATTTGTTCATAGGTTTTAATATTTATTTTTATCAATATATTTCGTAATTCTAAAAGGCATTTTATAAGCAATATGATCAAACACATTTGTCAAAATCATATTAAAAATAGTAGTTTATATCCAAAATGTTCACAAAAACTCTAGCACACAAAAAATGAGCGCGCGCACACACACACACACACACACACACACACATATATATATATATATATATATATATATATATATATATATATATATATATATATATATATATATATATATATATATATATATATATATATATATATATATATATATATATATATATATATATATATATATAATATATATGTAAATATATATATATATATATATATATACCTCTCTACATATA
>JABUQX010069943.1:40000-45000 GCA_015478945.1 Trachelipus rathkii | reverse complement strand
CACTACGGCATCTCGTCAATGTGGGGTTCATCCCTTGGCCCAGGTGGGCCACAACCGTACCCCCTCACAAAACCCCACCATTCACTCCTATTACGCTCCTATTCTTCTCGCATCTGCCAAACTCACATTTCTCTCTTCCAGGCATTCCTTTACTGGCTCAATCCACTTTTTCTTCGGTCTCCCAGCCGGTCGATTCCCAGCACACTCACCACTATACGTCCGCTTAACCAACCGACTATCATCCATCTTTTCCAAATGACCAAATCATCTCAACGTACTTTCATTTATTCTCTCATTTACCCCTTTCTTTACACCACACAACTCTCTAATTATCTAATACGCTAATTCCTCATTTTATCAATTCTTCTGACACCTAACACGCCCCTAAGATTGTCCATCTGAATACATTGTACTTTAGATATATACCTCTTATTCCAGACCATAGTCTCACTACTATACATTAACATAGGTAACAACATACCCTCATGTAAGACCCTAGCTCACTCAAGACTTAGCCCCTATACATCCACCAACGATTTAATTGCACCAGCCACCTTCCTGCCATTCATAACTTTCCTACTACACTTTGCATCATCCGTTCCTTTTTTATTCAACATATATCCTAAATATTTAAACTCAGACACTTATTCCAGCTGTTCATCATCTAACATAACTTTTGATTTTTTTTTTTTTTTTTGGCTTGATCGTTAGTAAATAGCATATATATTATTTTTATTTTCAGTGGTAAATGAATGCATGGCACAAGAATATTTGTCTGCGATGGATTCTGCCCCGTACCCCCTGCCCAGTGAGTAATAGAAAAATAATAAAATATAGCTTCAGTACCTTAAGTTTATTTAAACCTATAATTTTTTTAAAAAAAAGTAACATCTGGCAGGAAATAGGTTTTAAATATGAATTTTAGAGACTTCATAAATTTTTTCAGGCTCATTTTTTATTTTTTTTTTTTTTTTTTTTATATTTTTTTACATTTTCTTTCATTACGGATCATTTCAAACATTCCATATAAGTTTCATGAAACTGTGAAAATCGGCTTTGTTTTGCAATAATTAATAATTTCGTCCAAAGACATCTGCTCTAAATATGAAATTTGCAGGCCTATTATATCTTTTTAAAAACGATATTTTGCTTTTAAAATTTATAAATACATTATTTCTAACGATCTAGTAAAAAATATAATAATATATATATATATATATGTATAAAAAAAAATATATAATATATATTTATATAATTATAATATATATATATATATATATATATATATATATATATATATATATATATATATATATATATATATATATATATATATATATATATATATATATATATAAATATATATATATATATATATATATGTATATATGTATGTATATATATGCATATATAATATAATAATAATAATATATATAATAAATAATATATATATAATATATATAATATATATAATATATATATATATATATATATATATATATATATATGTATATATATATAATAACATATATATGTATATATATATATATATATATATATATATATATATATATATATATAATATATATATATATATATAATATATATATATATATATATATATATAATATATATATATATATATAATAATAATATATATAAATATGATTAAATATATGAATATAGTAATATATATAATAATATTTATTTTATTCTTCATATATTAATATATAAAATATAGATGGACGATGTAAATATCTGTAATAACAACCACAAAAACCATAAATAGATATGTATGATTTTTGAAATGGTTATTGTCATTGCACTCGAAAGATTGACTGACAGTTACCAATCTTGATAGTAAAGAAGCTGGTGAAACTCAGCTGACACTGGACTCAAAGAACGCAACCACATTTAAATATTATCATTGCGTGCATGAAGTAATACCTTCATATTTTATTTTGTAACATTAATATTATCATATTACAATTTTTTTCCTCAGAATTTACGAACTAAATATTAGATCTAAAAAAATATAGAAAATGGATTTATATTCATTACTATATATATATATATATATCATATATATATATATATATATATATATATATATATCTTCTCTATATATACTATATTATATATATATACTGCTTTTTCCTCATATACAGTAGTTATGGGCCAGTTTCACGTCCCTCAGCGATTTCTCAAAAAGTATAAGAGGTATCGGTCTTAAACTTGGAATATAATCTATTGAGGTATAAAGCTCGATACACGCGAAATTTCAAGTCGCTAGGATGTATATAGGGGGTACCTCCCCCCGAGAGCGTAGCTCAAAATGTTGCTTACGCCCTTGTTGCGGGTTCCGAGCGAGCGAAGATTAGGCTTAAGACGAGTTTCGGGTCGAGCGTGATGACATAATCTCGTCGTAGACGAGATTACGTACCCCTGAGTCCCCCCGTAGAAGTCTGAAATTTGGATACGAAGAATCGATTACCGAAGGGAATCGTTTCTGAGTCGAAAACGTTTTCGCTCTCCGACTCCAGCTCCGGCTCCGACTCCGGCTCCGGCTCAGCCTATGGCTCTGATATATATCTATAGAGGTTAGAGTTATCGTATTGGGTTAAAATTTGGAGGATAGTTAGATGATGACGTAACCTAGTCGTCGACGAGGTTACGTCCCCCCTGAGTCCCCCGATGGGGGGCCCTACCACCTAAAAAAATTAAATTGATCGTAGAAGGCTGAAATTTGGATAGTGTATGGAAGAAAGAGAAAGGAGTCTGAATCTATAGAGGTTGAATTGACAACAGCATCGGTGCTGGCTCCGGTGCGATGCTTGGTTAGTAAATATTGATATAATAATATAATATTGGTGTTAAAATATAGGTTTATAAGGATGTAGAGTTCGAATATGAGTGTTTGAGACTTCCTTGAGCGAGGCTGGTTCCGTCAGCTGGCCCCGAGCCGCCGCGTGTGCGCGCCCGCAGGCTTGCCCGCCGGCGCGATACGCCTCGAAACGTGCGCGTGCGCGTGCCCGCAGGCGTGCCTGCCTGCGCCATCCGACGCGAAATGGGCGCGTGCGCGCGCCCACGCATCCGCAGGTGCAATCATGCGCAAGAACGCAAACGTGTTCTGTTTTCAACAATTTTTTTTTCAAAAATTTATTATTTTTATTTATTTTTTAATTTATTTTTGTTTTTACTAAATTTTTTATGCTTTTCATGTTTATAACGTAAAATTTTCCGTTTTTACATACCCTAAATCAGTAAATCAGTAAATCAAACAACCCTCCCCACCCCTCCTACCTAGCTATTGATCTATTGATTCAAGTCATATTTTTTATTAAAATTGTTGTTTTACATACCCTAAATCAGTAAATCAGTAAATCAAACTGCCCTCCTCCCTCCTCCCTCCTATCCATCTATTGATCTATTGATCTATTGATCTATTGATTCAAGTCATATTTTTCTTTAGTATAAATAAGTTCTTTGGATAGAAAGCAGGAAAAGAAAACAAGTCTTTATTTTAAAGCCTTTATAACATAAGTGCAAACCTTTTCTTATTCATTAGTGTTCAGGTATCTTTCTAGAATGAACGTTGGTAAATTTATGTTCCGCGCTCCTGCTACATGTCTTGTGTCTGGTCCTACAGGGTGCGGGAAAACCTTTCTGTTATTAAACATTTTAAAAGAGGTCGAGATTTTCGAACAACAACCTGTTAAAATCATATGGTGCTACAGTGTTTACCAAGAAAAGTTTAAAGATTACAAAGATGTAATCCAATTTCACGAAGGGTTATATGACATAAAAGCTCTTCAATGTTTACCAGGGCATAAAATTATAATTCTTGATGATTTGATGCATAAATTGAACGAGGATATAGCAGAAACTTTCACAGTTTACTCTCATCATTTAAACATCACAGTATTTTTTATAACACAGAATATCTTTCATCAGAATAAGTATATGAGGGATGTGTCTTTAAACACACAGTATTTAATCTTGTTCGGACAAAGAAGGGATATGAGTCAGGTCAATGTTGTGGCTACCCAAATGTTCCCTACTCAACGTAAAGAGTTCCTAAAAGTATATAAAGAAGTTACATCTATACCTCACGGTTATTTACTCTGTGAGCTTCATCCTAAGAACACGCATAGAGTGTTACTGCGTACAAATATCTTACCCTCCGAGATTGAGACAGTATACATACCTGAATAATGAGTACTCTAGTAGCAGATTATTTACCTCTTATGAGAAAATTTAAAAACCTGAAACCTTCTGAAAAACGTAAACTAATCTGTGAAGATGAAAAATTTATACAATGTATAGCAGAAGTATGCCTAAATCTTATAAAAGGAAATGTTCCTTTAAACAGACATCAGAAGGTAAAGCTACGTCGTCACAGAAACATCATTAAAAAACTTGCTGGTAACGTAAGAAAACTTAAAAATAAAAAGAAGCTATTACAGAAAGGTGGAGGTGTGTTCCTACCTTTACTCTTTTCCGTTATAGCCCCTTTGATAACCAAGTGGCTTGCTCAATGATGAAGAAGGTAGTGGTTTTACCCTACAGCGATTATGAGAAGATGAAATATAACACAGGAACCCTACCTCTGCAACAACAACAACAACAACAACAACAACAACAACAACAACAACAACAATAACAACAACAACATCAACAACAGCAGCAACAACAACAACAACAGTTCGAACAGCCTCAATCAAACCCTCAACTGCAACAGTTCGGGTATAACCCTTATCAACCGTTGATTCAACAGCAGCCTTTGAGTTTATATGATCCGCAAGTTGAACAGATAAATAATTACGAGAAGGAACTGCATCAAATATTAAACTCTGATGTTAACATTCATGAAAAAAGAATCCTATATCAAAATGCTATACAAAAATTAGTAGATCTAAAAGTTTTATTAAATTCACCTAAGGAAGATTCAGCACTAGCACCAAATACTAACATTGATGTGAAAAGAGAAGATAATTTTA
>JABUQX010069943.1:32500-35000 GCA_015478945.1 Trachelipus rathkii | reverse complement strand
GAAGTCAGATATAAAAAGGAAATTGGTATCGCAAGCCCTAATTTATTATTAAAACCAACTAAATTGATACTAAAGCTAATAGGAAATACTAATATTAAGTATAAAGAATTGACGTATTAATATTAACGTATTAAATAATTAAAGTTATTCTTTATTGTGTGACCTTATCACTACAACAAATTTGTTTGTCTATTGCTAAGCTGTGCTAATAAAGTCTTAACTTCTTATCTCTATAGCAAGTCTTTTGATACTAAATTCTCTATTAAAACACACACACACACACACACAAATATATATATATATATATATATATATATATATATATATATATATATATATATACTCTATATATATATATATATATATTATATATATATATATATATATATATATATATATATATATATATATATATATATATATATATAGGCCAAACTAAAGAAGTTGCATGATATCTCGAAAGCTAAGATAGGTACAAGAAAACTGATAACATATGGAATCAGCGTATGAAATTTGCATGGAAAATGAAAAAAAAATTTTACTTTTTTATTTTATATCTCCCAAAACTAGATAGAAGAAAACTAATAACATATATAGAATCAGTGAACTTTTTGGGGCTCGAGCCAAACTGTGGGATTAAGAGGGACAGTTTCTTGTAAAGAGGGAGCAGGAGAACCCCACGACACCCAAGCCCTGCCAAAAAGACTGAGGGTTCCAGAGACCCTCGGAGAATAATTGTCGTCCCCAGGAGGGCCAAAGAGACCCCCGACTCTTTACATCTTTGCGGTTTACCCTGGGGTATTTTTTTAGTTAAAAAAAAAAATCTTTTTCATACATATTTCATACGCTGATTCTATAGTATCATTATTAGTTTTCTTGTACTTATCGTATTTAAGAAAAAATAAATAAAAAAATAAAATTTTTTTCATTTCCTTACCAAGAACTTCATACCGCTGATTCCATATGTATTATGGTACCTATCTTAGTTTTTCGAGACTTCCCATCATCTGAGGTAACTTCTTTAGTTTCTGCTATATATATAGTAATAATATATATATATATATATAATAATAATAACAATAACCATAACATAATAATAACTGTATAATATATATATATATATATATATATATATAATATATATATATATATAGCATATATATCTTTCTTTCTATATATATATAGGGTATGCCAAGTTTCTTTCTGATCTATAATTAACTAAGTTTTAAAATCGATTTTCGATATATGTGTATCGATTATACCCAAGATACCGAGGAATCTAAGAGATTTTATTCCTTGAAACACACACACACATATATATATATATATATATATATATATATATATATAACTATATATATATATAACTCATAATATATATATATGCTATATATATATATATATATATATATATATATATATACAGTATGTATATGTGTATACACATCAAAATGTATCAATGTTGGTATATAAATATATAATATACTATATATATCAACATAATAATATATATATATATATATACTATATATATACATATATATATATATATATATATATAAATATATATATATATATATATATATATATATATATATACTTTACTATATATGTATTTATAGATAACTATCACTATATATATATATATATATATATATATATATATATAAAGATGCTTTATTCATTGAGTTAATATTATTGGAACCTTTCAAATGAAAATGTTTATATAATAAACAAGCGCCATTTTTTTTTAAATTTTCAAGCGTTATGTTGGGTTCTTATTTTTGTGAATATGAATTTGAAATATTTATTCGAACTGTGTTAAAATGTTTTTACAGTTTTAGGATTCTTACAACATTTTCTACAATAATAAATTAAAAGTTTGTGAAAAGTGGAAGAAACTGAAATGAAAAAGAAACCGGCCAGCAGTGAGTAAATTATTTAAATATTAGTAATTTTTTATTTAAAAACTATATATATATATATATATATATATATATATATATATATATATACTATACCATATGTATAGATAATCTCTATATATATATATACATATATATATATATATATATATATATATATATATATATATATATATATATATATATATATACTATATATATATATATAATAAGATAACCTCTAGAACTATCAACGATCCATATCTCAAAAACTACTATAGCTACAGGAAAGGAATACATTTTGGAATCCTTGTAACATTTTGGTTAGGAAAATGTAAAAAAAAAAACATAAATATATATATATATATATATATATATATATATATATATATATATATATATATATATATATATATATATATATATATATATTATTTGTAAAGGTATTACACGGCAATGTAGGGGCTCGGGCCGACGGGGAACACAGGGGGACGTTTTCCATACCCGTAGGGGCGGAGGAACCCCGCGACACCCAAATACCAAGAGGCGGGGGTTTCGGGGACCTCTCCCAGAGGAAGTAAATCCGCCAATAGTTG
>JABUQX010069943.1:10000-20000 GCA_015478945.1 Trachelipus rathkii | reverse complement strand
TTAATACCTATCACACTGCATTGAATTTGTGAGCAGTTGTTACACCAAACAATATTATCCCCCGGTTATAAAAGTATTTCACTCTACGCGGGGCCCTGTTTGTTCGCTGACGCCCGAGTCGTGGCACGGTAGAGTGCGTCGTGTTCGTTGGGTGGGTGATATATTCACCACAGGAGCAATTCTCGCGCTTTACTTTAGTCCATCGTGGCGTGGTCGTCAAACACTTACGCGGACATCTGCTTGGGCCCAGGTTCACATCCCAGCAGTGGTTGAAATACTTAAAGGGTTATTTTTGAATACCTATCACACTGCGTTGATTGTAGCAGTTGATACGCCATTACCAATATATACCCCGGTTATAAAGTATTTCACTCTGCGCGGTGCCCTGTTTGTCGCTACGCCCGAGCGTGGACGGGTAGAGTGCGTCGTGGTTCCTGTTGGGTGGGTGATATATTCACCACAGGAACAATTCTCGCGCTTTACTTTTAGTCCATCGTGGCGTGGTCGTCAAACACTTACGCGGACATCTGCTAGGGCCCAGGTTCACATCCCAGCAGTGTGAAATTACTTAAGGGGTTATTTTTGAATACCTATCACACTGCGTTGAATTTGTAGCAGTTGTTACACATACAATATATTCCCCGGTTATAAAGTATTTCACTCTGCGCGGTGCCCTGTTTGTCGCTACGCCCGAGTGTGGACGGGTAGAGTGCGTCGTGGTTCCTGTTGTGTGGGTGATATATTCACCACAGGAACAATTCTCGCGCTTTACTTTTAGTCCATCGTGGCGTGGTCGTCAAACACTTACGCGGACATCTTGCTTGGGCCCAAGATCACATCCAGCAGTGTGAAAAGATGGACAGGGTTATTTTTATTGGGGAGGCAAAGCCGATTTCCAAATTACTATAAATTTATATTTTTTAATATATTTATATATATATATATATATATATATATATATATATATATATATATATATATATATATTATAAAAATAATATAACCAAGTAAAAAGCTAACTCTGTGTTTGAATCGGAGCTTGTTTTTTTTCTCTACTTTTTTTTCTGGTGATCGAGTCGTTTATCAAAACTAAACAATCTTTTTTTTCTGTGAAAAGTGGAAACTGTATATATTCTTAAAAAGCTAAGAATTATGTGATCATTTTTTTCTGATAAGTTTCTTAATAATAGTATCGGTATCTATGTTTCATATTAAAGGTATCGGTATCTAGGTTTCATATTAAAGGTATCGGTAACTAGGTTACATATTGAAGGTGTCGGTATCTAGGTTTCACCTTTAAAGGCTTTTTATTTGAACCAGTATTTATTGTATATTTATTGAACGTATGTTTAATAATCTTTAAACAATAAAAGGTATTAAGGTATCGGTTAATTAAAGGTATCGGTATCAAGGTTTCAAATTTAAGGGTTTCATATTTAAACCTTTAATGTATATATAAACGTAAGTTTATAGTTTATTTAACAAACTTCCACAACCTGCAAAATATCCTTCGCTTGCATAACGCAAAGTAATATAATTGAGACCGAGGTCTTTTTTCCATATCTTCTTGTTCGAAGCAATTTTTAAGTAAATTCCAGTACTTCGAGCAGTTTAAAAGGAACCTAAACAAGTTAAAAGGGCAGGTTTTATGACTTTAAAATCTACTAAATATTTGTACGCCAGAGGTCGGGAATACTAATACGAGACCCTGGTTGAAGGAATAAATTTTCTTTCAAGAAAAAGTTGTATTGTCTTTCGACTCGGTATTAGTCTTCATCAGTAAACAAAAAATGGTAAGTTTACTTTCTGATAATCAGGTGTGCAAATAAAACTTTTAACAAGGTATAAATTAATTAAGACCAGTATTTTTATTACTCATACAGAATTGTGGAACAATTATCTTCTTCATTGAGAAGACATCTATTAAGGTATTCTTATTTCCGGTTGATCCTGCCAAGATATACCAACCCTTCGGCTAATGAGTTTCAGCTGTTTTCCCAATTAAGTAATTGCAATTTTACAATTTTACAATTTAAAATAACAATTTAGAATAAAACCATTTATTTATTTTTTATGTTTGACTTACTTAATCTTACATAAAAAAAATTGAAAGAAAATTTAACTTTCTTCTGTTTATATTACAATTAAAGTTTCAAACTAACCTTTACCTAAATTTTCTATTCTTACTATTCCCTTTCCTAGTACATACAACAAGCATTTACTGCCAACAGATATATTCATGGTAATTTAAAAAATTGCTTTTGGATAGCTAATTGCTCATTGAGCACGGTTGATTTATGCAAAAGTGTGAATAGTTTATCATTTAAGAATTAATAAGCTGAAAAGGCTAAAAGATAAATAACACTTAATATATATAAGCGTTTGTTTATCTTATAGGCCCTAATATATATATGATTATTATTATTATATAATATATTTATATATATATATATATATATATACCATATATTATATAATATAAATATATAATATACTTATATATATATATATAACTATATACACTAAGGTGTATATATATTATATATGTGTTGTTGTGTGTGAGCACATGGTCTCACTCATACTGCCTTCATTTTAAATGACACCATCCCCTTTCGTCTTTTTGTCACGTGACATCTATTTCTAACTCTTTAATTAAAGTGGTGTGATAGTTTGTGCTTCCAATTTGGTAGTCGTTGAGGTTTGTGAGGTGGAGCTCTTTATATATAGGGTCGTTTAGCCTCTCAGGGCACCTTTAAAGCCCCCCCCCCGCCGATCAAAATAGCACAAACTTTTAAAATTATCAAAATGGAACCAGCTGATTTGTCTTCGTTGAACACTTTGCTTCATCAAATGGAAACTTCCATATCTACGGATATCGGAAACAGCGTAGGTGACACCGCCCCCGAGGAGGAGAAAAGGGTGACAGATGATGTAAAGGCTAAATTAGTTCCTCTGAGGAGATCAAGAGGAACATTGAAGCGAAAAATAACCATCATGTTCAAGCAACTAGCTGAAATCGTAAAAGATGGTGACCTTTCTCTTGTTTCGTCTGTGTTGGAGGAGGTGTCTGTAATGTTAGGAGAGATACGTAGATACGATGGAGAAATTGAGGCCTTAATTTGTGCTTCAGATATACTGCAATACAATACTAAATTGTTGGATGAGGAATTAGTGGGATCCACCCACTACCATCTTCAGCAGCAGAAAATCCAAAATTTATTCAGCCTTCCGGCTGCCAACGTTTCGCTCCATGAGTCAGCATCAGGAATACAATCCCTCAGGGAATCGGACCAGCAACAATCTGAGGTCCATTCTATGCTGAAGACTTTAACTACACACAAACAGGAAGTCAAAATTCCTCCACTAAAGTGTAAAAGCTTTTCGGGAGGAACTGACCGTCTTCAGTTTCGATCTTTCTTGCTTTCTTTTGAAAACATCATCGGGTGCAGACGTGACCTCTCAGAAGCTGCCAAGCTTCAATATTTGAAATCCCATCTTTCCGGCCTAGCTCAGAAGGATGTGGAGCACCTCCCAAATATAGACGCAAATTATGAAATAGCTTTACAGATATTGAAAGAACTATATCTGGACGAGCCCTTCATTATCGATTCTTTACTGCACCAAATTTATTCTGCTCCTGCTTTGGATTCTAAGAATCTTGAAGCAGTGAGAACTTTTGTAACAGAGGTACGGGCTCACCTCCACGAATTAAAGGAGTTTGGAGTGGATCTTTTGGAAGAAGATTCAGCAGGGTGTAAACTTCTCAGCCATATTCTGGTTGATAAGTTACCTCAAAATTTCTTAAGAGAAATGAAGATCGTTACCAATGTGGAGTACCCATCTGTTATTACTATTTTTGAACAATATCATACGATTTTGAAATCAATGGAAAGGATGAAGAATAAACCTCTCTCTTCTACTTCAAAAAAGATGTCTAATTCTTCACCCCCAAGCAAAAAGAAGACCTCTTCTTATTATGTATCGAAAGTTTCAAAAAAGAGCTCCATGCAGGAGCGAACCACTTCTTCTCCAAGAGCATCTAAAGCTACAAACGAGACCTTCTCAGTTAAGTGTAAGCTTTGTGGGGGTGCTCATTTCATGTCCTCTTGTTCGACCTATCCCAATCCGGCCGCAAGAAGAGAGCGCTGCAGTGCCTTAGGACTTTGTGCCTGCTGCAGCAGCACTAAACACAAGACATTATTATGTCCAGCAAAGACTTATGGTCTTAACTTTCCTTGCGTCTTGTGTAAAAGCAAGGCTCACATCTCTGCTCTTTGCTGTTCAGGTGTTAAGTCCAATAACAAAGGAAAAGGACCCAAACCCATTGATGAACCTTCTACATCGTCGTCTGCTGCCATCTTTACAGAAGATGATGATACCAGCCGAAATCATCTATGTATCAATGCTGGATCCACTCCATCGGGCAACATTCTTCCTACTGTTTCCCTTAAGGTAAAAAAGGGAAATAAAATTGTAGCGGTACGCTGTCTTCTTGATTTTGGTTCCCAGAGGAGCTACTGTCATAATGGAGTCATGGAGAAGTTAGGAGTGGATTTGTCTTCTCTTCCTAGTAGCAATAAAACAATTAAAACGTTTTTAGGAGAACAATCCAGAACAATGCATTCCATAGACTTGGATCTGAATCTCTGTTGTGACTCTTTTTTCAAAGTTCCCATGCTCATAGATCCTGGTCTTAACATCGGATTTGAGGTAAGGGGATTAATGGGAGCCGAATATAACATCAGGCGCAATGGATATAGGATTGCGGATCGTTTCTACTATAAGGGCCGCCATGAAGATAGTGTAGAAAATGTGGAGTGTCTACTGGGGATAGATTCATTATACCTGATGAAACATTTCAAAGTTGTCAACTGTTTGAGAGGAAGTGCTATTGAGTCCTGCCATGGTTTCATACCCTTCGGCCCTGTCAAGAGTTTTTTGACACCTTCTCAAATTGACACAATTTTCAACTTTAATTCTTTTCATGAACAAAAGGAGGAAGAGTCTTCATGACAATCAAAGTTGACCTCTTCTCTCCGTCAGTCTATAAATAAAATTCCCGAAACAGTCGTCAACTCTATTATAGATCCATCTCCTTCCTACTTCGATCCTCTTCTTCACACACACCCTAACATGGACCTGGACGTGGGTCTCGAAAACCTATACAAACTGGAATCTATTGGCATCAACGAGGAAGCCGACCAAGGCTCCATTGACACCATTTTCAATCGCAAATTTCATGAGAGCATAGGATTCGAGGAGGGAAGGTATCATGTAGAAATTCCGTGGTACGAAGATGTGCTAAAAGAGGTACCATCAAACCACCGAGTGGCCCTTGCAGCTCTTCATCGAGTAAAGCAAAACCTTCAAAGACAAAACCTCGAGTCTACTTATGGGGACATTTTTCGTCAATATCTGGCCGATGGAATCATCGAGCGTATACAGGTGTCTCCGAGGGACTTTCACAAGCACATATGGATACCACATCGCCCTGTAGTGAAGACTGCCGAGCAGGTGACAACCAAAGTGAGGCCGGTCTTCAACTGCAGCCTTCGGGTCGGGAATAGTCCATCTCTTAACCAGGCTTGCTACCCCGGTTTAGATCTGATGGCTTCTTTGTTTAGACTGCTTTTACAATTTAGAACCAATAAGTATGTAGTGCTGGCAGACATATCGAAGGCTTTTTTACAAATTAGACTGAAGAAGGAGGAGGATCGTAATAGGTTCTGCTTCTTCTGGGAAGAAAATGGTGTTCTGAACACCTTTCGATATACATCCATAATTTTTGGTCTGGCAGTCAGCCCCTATATACTAGGTGCTGTTATACGACACCACGCGAAAAAGTATCCACCTGATCTTTGTTCTTCATTACTGGAGCACAATTTTTATATGGACAACTTTATCTTCTCTCATTCTTCGATCAACACTGTAACAGACATATTTTATCAGACTACAACTCGCATGAGCGAGGGTGGTTTTGATTTGTGCTCTTGGAGCACAAATAGTCCTGAACTTAGAACACTCCTAGAGTCTGAGGGAAAACAATCATCACACCAAAATCCGGAAGAAAGGGTTCTGGGATATCTTTTCGATACTGCTTCAGACTCTATCAGACTGAGTGACTTTGATATTTCTTTAACAACCAAAACAAAACGTCAGCTTCTCTCTCAAATTGCCAAGGTCTTTGACCCATTTTCCCTGTTCCTTCCTGTTACCATCAGAGGCCGACTTCTCATGCGGAAAACATGGGAACAAGAGATGGGGTGGGATGACGAAATTGACGAGGAGTTGAGGACCTCATGGGAGAAGCTGAGTTCTGATTTAAACTTATTGAAGGATATCTCTTTCGATAGGTCCTGCTTCGAGACAGAAAGTTCCGACCTGTCTCTTCACATCTTCTGTGATGCCAGCTCTACCTGCTATGGCTTTGTGGTCTATGTTTCCTCTTCAGCCAAAGAACCAAGCATTCTCTGGTCTAAGGGAAAAGTTTCCCCCTTAAAAGGAAAGACTTTACCATGCTTAGAGCTTTTGTCGGTGTTTCTAGCCTTCAAGTGTCTACCTCAGGTCCTTGATGGCTTTCCTAACTCAAAATTCAATACTTTAAACATCTTTTCTGATTCGCAAATTACTTTGCAGTGGATTCTTAAAGGAGGAAAAAAGAACAAGAGCGTTTTCGTCAAAAACAGGATTCAAGATATTCAAAAAATGATATCTTCTCTTAGAGAAAATCAGCAATTGATTCCCAAATTTCATTTCGTAAGATCTGAAGAAAATCCTGCAGATCTCCTCACCAGAGGTCTGACAACTACTGAATTTGGGAAATCCCTTTCATTTTGGAAACAAGGTCCTGAATGGTTGTCATCGGCCCCCATTTATTGGCCTGAAACAGAGTGGGAAAATAGCACAAGCAATCCTTCTCTTGTGCTTTTGACTACAAATCAAGCTGTACTACCACCTGTGATCAAGTTTGAAAAGTTCTCCAATCTTCACGCTCTATTAAGAGTATGCTCTCTCCTTTTTAAGTTTTCAGCAATCACAAGAAAAATAAACATTGATTGTGAATCAATGGCACGATTGTACTGCTTAAGGAGGATGCAGGAAGAGTCCTTCCCTAAAGAACTTGCTTTTCTAAGAAGAGCAAGAGCTAATCCTTCGTTGAACGAACCACCACCTGATCTGGTCAATCATCTTAACTTGTTTCTTGATGATCAACATCTTATAAGAAGCAAGGGAAGACTTGCTCGATCCAACTACTATGATTTTGATGTGCTAAACCCCATCCTCTTGGGAAAAAGTCATCATTTCACTCTTCTTTTCATCAGAAATGCTCACTATGAGTGCAAACATTTGGGGATTCAAGCCACTTTGACAAACATCCGTCTTAGAGGTTTTTGGATCACCGCAGCCAGAGCTACCATCAAAAGGGTTCTTACTGACTGTATCATATGCAAGAGGTACAACAACTTTGCATTTAAATATCCTCGCTTTACCAACTTTACGAGGGCTCAAGTGGAACTATTCCGCCCTTTCCAACATGTAGGAGTGGACTTCACCAAGCATTGGTGGGTGAAGGTGAAAGGCTCTCCTCAGGCCCAAAAAATGTTCATCATCATATACACATGCTTAAATGTGCGTGCTGTATATTTGGATTTGATAGCAGATATGTCGTCTGAGTCATTCGTCCAATCATTCAAACGTTTCGTCAGTCGCTTTGGAGTACCGGACGTAGTGTATAGCGACAATGCAAAATCCTTTGTTCAGGGAGTCGAATCATTTGAATCATTTGTCATCTCGGAAAATGGGCAGGAGTTCCTCCGTAAAAATCACATCATACATCGAAGAATCCCTTTATACAGTCCCTGGACCGGTAGCCTATGGGAGAGACTCTTGAGAGTGGTAAAAGATTGTCTCGTGAAAACCATCGGACGATCCTCCATTGAATATTTTCAATTCTTAACAATTCTTGCGGAAATTTCGGATGCCATAAACTCGAGACCTCTCACCTACACGTCAAGTTCTCAGGATGTAATTCCTCTCACGCCTAATTGTTTTTTGAAGCCTCATTCAAAAACAAGCATGGTGTGGAGAAATGAGAACGTTGCTCAACCATTAATAACACCTACTAGAAATGCTTTGATCAAATCTCTTCGATCATCCTCAGACACTTTTGAAGAATTTCGGACCAGATGGTATGAAGAATATCTGCTAAGTCTCCGCGAGATAGGTAGAAATCTTTACCAGACCGGATGGAATAACTTGGTCAAAGTAGACGATGTAGTTATCGTACGTAGTCCTGTCAAAGAGCGCCCTTTTTGGCAGCTGGGCATCGTCACTCAATTAGTACATGGAGATGATGGAAAGGTTAGATCAGTTTTCGTCAAGTCTCCAGGAGGACAAGTAAATCATCATTCGATAAAACACTTATATCCTCTGGAGCTGTCCTTAACTCATAGCGGGAACTCTCAAACAACGAACCCTCCATCATCAGTTCCATCTACCTCTACGACATCTTCTAGCCCAACGTCGATTTTAACAGCTAAGCCTTCAAGACCTAGTCGAAAAGCAGCTGTAGCAGCAAGAGCACGTCTTCAAGAAAGTGACTCTTCAGAATCTGATTCGGAATAATATGTTAAAATCTCTCCAGCCAAATTGTCTTGGCATAAGGAGAATACTCCAGGAGCGTTTGTAAATAGGTCTTTTTTACTTATTTGTCCTTTCTTTTAATGCCTCCACTAGATAGTTGGAGGCATCCCGCCCCCCGGAGTGTATAAAAATATAACCAAGTAAAAAGTTAACTCTGTGTTTGAATCGGAGCTTGTTTTTTTTTCTCTACTTTTTTTTCTGGTGATCGAGTCGTTTATCAAAACTAAACAATCTTTTTTTTGTGAAAAGTGAAAACTGTATATATTCTTAAAAAGCTAAGAATTATGTGATCATTTTTTTCTGATAAGTTTCTTAATAATAGTATCGGTATCTATGTTTCATATTAAAGGTATCGGTATTTAGGCTTCATATTAAAGGTGTCGGTATCTAGGTTTCACCTTTAAAGGCTTTTTATTTGAACCAGTATTTATTGTATATTTATTGAACGTATGTTTAATAATCTTTAAACAATAAAAAGGTATCAAGGTATCGGTATCAAGGTTTCGTATCAAGGTATCGGTATCAAGGTTTCATATTAAGGTATCGGTATCAAGGTTTCAAATTTAAGGGTTTCATATTTAAACCTTTAATGTATATATAAACGTAAGTTTATAGTTTATTTAACAAACTTCCACAACCTGCAAAATATCCTTCGCTTGCATAACGCAAAGTAATATAATTGAGACCGAGGTCTCTTTTCCATATCTTCTTGTTCGAAGCAATTTTTAAGTAAATTCCAGTACTTCGAGCAGTTTAAAAGGAACCTAAACAAGTTAAAAGGGCAGGTTTTATGACTTTAAAATCTACTAAATATTTGTACGCCAGAGGTCGGGAATACTAATACGAGACCCTGGTTGAAGGAATAAATTTTCTTTCAAGAAAAAGTTGTATTGTCTTTCGACTCGGTATTAGTCTTCATCAGTAAACAAAAAATGGTAAGTTTACTTTCTGATAATCAGGTGTGCAAATAAAACTTTTAACAAGGTATAAATTAATTAAGACCAGTATTTTTATTACTCATACAGAATTGTGGAACAATTATCTTCTTCATTGAGAAGACATCTATTAAGGTATTCTTATTTCCGGTTGATCCTGCCAAGATATACCAACCCTTCGGCTAATGAGTTTCAGCTGTTTTCCCAATTAAGTAATTGCAATTTTACAATTTTACAATTTAAAATAACAATTTAGAAAAAAAAACATTTATTTTTATTTTTTTATGTTTTATTACTTAACTTACAATATATATATATTAATTATAATGTAAACATATAATAAAATGTATATATTACATATAATTTATAATATATATTATATATATATACGTATATATTATATATTATATATATATATATAT